>ML793148.1:69082-80631 GCA_009831015.1 Picea engelmannii
TGACAGCTTTGCATATGTATGGTAGCGCCTTGTAGTTGATGTGGGCCAATCTTCTATGCCAAAGTTCACATGAGTTTTCGATGGCATGGGTCATAGCAGTTTCTAGGTGACCCTTCAGCTTATATAAACCATTTTCTTCACTTCCGATGATGATTGCTTCATTTAAGGTTTCTCCCTTAGCCCACATAAGAAATTCTCCATCTATGAAGGAAAATCTATAGCCTTTCTTGTCTAAAGCTGATATGGAGAGTAAGTTCTTCTTTAGGCCCGGTACATAGAGTACATCCTTCATTGTTATTGAGTTTTATGAATCTAGCTTGTAGTTTGATTCTCCTATTCCCTTGATGGGATATTGATAATCATCTCCAAGAGTTACTTTTGAGAAAACTTATTTTCTGAAATACAAGAGAGAGTATTTTTCTTACCCGTCATATGCTTTGATGCACCGCTATTCATGAGCCATGTTTCCTCTCCAGGTGATGCAGATCCTGAGAGAGCTAAGATTAAGACATGGTCCTTAATCACCTTCATAGGTGGTTCTTCATCTTCGACAATGTGAGCATGTTGCCTTTTGTGCTTCCTCTTGTACTCTTCTCTTCTAACTGGACAATTATTTGCTTTGTGTCCCATCTTATCACAATGATAACATTATATAGATGAGATATCTCGTCCCTTGCGTTGTCCTTTCTTCTGAAAATTTCTTGAATGAGATTCTTGGTTGTTGAACTTGTTTGATGGTTGTGGTTCTCTATGAGATTCCCTTTTGAAGTAGGGTTTCTTCCTTCCTCCTTTTGTATGAGTAGATAGGGCTTGATCATAGTCCCTTGCTAGTAGTGCTTCATGGTTGGCTACCCTTGTCTCTTCTTGGGTGCATTATTCCCATAGGATTTCAAACTATAGTTTTTCCTTTCTGCCACATACTGACTATATGAAAGAATCCCAAGGTCTTGCGAGGCCATTTAGGGAAGTTATTACAAATTTGTCTTCATCGATGGTGTCTCCAATCGCTTTCAACTATTCTTTTATCTCAAAGATTTGGGAGAAATATTCTTGAATCATTTCTCTTTTCTGCATCTTGGTATTCTTCAACTGAGTTTTGAGATTCATCTTTCGATTGATGTTCTTTCCTTCATACAGTTTTCTTAGAGCATCAAACATCTCCTTCAGGGTTTTCTTTGACGATACATACGGGATCAGGTGGTCTTTGATTGAATCTGCAATGATTCTCTGAGCCCTGATTGAGTCCTTTTGATGTTTCGCTTTCTCTATGGCATCTTCAGGTTCCTCCACTTCTTCTTTGATAAATCTTGATAGGTCATTCTCTGCAAGGATCAAACTGATCCTATACTTCTAGGCATGGAAGTTGTCTATTCCTTCTAGTTTCTCAACAAGCTTTGTGCTTGCAGACATCTTGTACTTTCGACAACAAAAATAACCAAAAATTGAAAATGATCGAAATCAAGTTTTGACCTTACCAGGAGGTGCGCTTGGCTAAGGTGAGTAGCCTGGTGTCCTCAGATATGAGAAAATCCAAATTTTACCCCTTCAAATCTGATCTGCAAATTTCTGGATTGGTGCTTCCGGTACTTTTGGTACTCTGGTACTTCTGGTACTTTTGTGAAACTAGGGTTTCACTTTCCGGGAGATCCAGCTACTGAAAAGGTGTGCTCTAGGTGCCAAATTGATCCTTGGGGGAGGGCGCAACTTTCTAGGAGGTTAGGGAGATGAAAAGAGATACTTTTTCAAAACCCTAATTTGCAGGTGCTGCAACAGTGACGTTTTTCCTCTTGCAAATAATGCTTTCTTCAGGTTGGCTCTGAAACCATGTTAATGTTTATGCCATTATTATATTTCTTTGCATTTCATTAGATAAGAGCATAATAAGAACAAGATCACTAAGAAATACACATTCACAAGAGACACATCATTTATCCCGGGAAACCCTCTAGGGGAAGAAAACCCAACAAAAACTTCCTTATCATAAATATCTTATACAATGTTCGAGAGATAAATCAAACCAATATAGAAAGTCCTCCCCAAGAGATGCACCACTCTTCTTCTCCTCTCTCTAGTAATTGCAGCTTGCCTCATAAGAGAAATGAGCAAGTGAGTTGCGTGTTTGGAGTGAGGCGCTAGCCTCTTATTTATACAAGAATGGCACGTGTGAAAGGTCAAATCTGGCAGGGCCGACCTCTCACTCTGGGTGGGTAAACCCACCTTTAATTAATTTTGGATCTTCGATAATAACTGTTGGGGCCGACTTCTTATTCTTCCCTTTGTAATTGTCTAATGACCAATCCATAAAAGGGGATTTGGTCCTTACACAATTATCGACATGATTAATCCTCAATGGGGATTAATCCAATAACAATAATAATAATAATGACATGATTAATCCACAATGGGGATTTAATCCAATAATAAAATAATAATAAGAATGCTCTTCGCAGTTACATTAATTCAACAAGGAAATCACTAGATAACAAGATACCTAGGTGTTAGAGTAAGGATTTCAGCAATTAAGCCCTTAAGACCATAAGAGCTCTGATACCAATTGATAAAATATAGAACAACAAGACAAGACAAGATGTGCAAGAATTTGGGGAAAAGAGCCTCAATCCATAATATGTCTCATGTATTTATTTCAATAATACAAATATATAATACAAGAATGAAACCACATCAATTTCTCTCACATCGACACCTCATTGGGAGATAAGGTAGGAGGAGGAAAAAAAGAAATCTAGAAACACGCTTAGGATAAAAACTATATCCTTAAATGTGAAATACATTAGGTGGTGTTCTAGGACTTCATATTTGTATAAGGGTTAGAGGCTAACATTAGGTGAACCCCTTTTCATAACATTGTTAAAAAGGATCCAAAAAAAAATCCTTTGAATATTATTGGAGGTTAAATTCATCTTAAGAATCATTGAGTAGTTTTAAAATGGGCTTCCTTCTATAAGATTATTTAGACTCATGACCTCCAAGATATGAATTGTATAATGTATATTATAATATATGTTTATCAAATTCTATTCTTTGAAATGACATTCAATAAAAATCTTAGAGCTTGTTCACATATTTGATAAGGTCTTGCAAATATCCCTTTGAAGTCACAAATTCCAAAATAAATGAGAAGGATATCAAACATTTCACTAGCAAGTTTGACTATGGCTCACCAAAATAAATGACTAAGGATATCAAACATTTCACTAGCAAATATGGTTGACTATGGCTCACCATAGGTCTCCATCATTGAATACAACCCTTGTATGTTGGTGGTTGATGCTACTAACCCATTATTCACTTAAAATCTAATCTACTAATGATGGTCGAATATCATTGACCTTGGTTGACCTTGCAATTTGACCATTGTTTCATGTTAAGAATGAAGGTTTAGGTGGAGGTGGAAGTGAAGTTGAAGTTGGAGCAAGTGGTTCACAAGCCTAGAAAATTGGAGGAGGATCCTAGTTGGTTGTGTGCAAGATCCAATAATAGAATGTGATCGCATGTTTGATGAGTGTTGATGATAATAGGATCTATGGGATCTATACATCCATGTAGACATATGACAAGGAATGCATGAAGACAAAACACTCTATGGAATTTGAACAAAACTATGGAATTCACTCCCAAAATTCTTCATATTGTCATGTTATTTTAAAATGAAATTGATGGTGGGTACAATCAATCCAACTCTCATCCAAGATCTGATATTAACATTGAGGAAATCATTGAAACATTTTACAAAGGACATACACATTATATTCCCTTCCTTGACTACTTTTACAAAAACACCAAGGATTAAATTGTAAAATATCATTACAAAATACGAGTAGGTCAATATTATCAAGCCTAGGTGAGTAATGTTGTAGATGGAAAAGAATATCAAGGCAATTGAGTCTGCGAGAGTTTATCTAAGGGAGTGAATGAAATAGGGAAGGAAATTGCAAAGGAAACAATGAGGGTTAAGGGTAGAGGCAAACATTATGGCCCATAACTCAATCTTTTCATCTCAAACCATGTCCTAAGGTCTTATGCCCTAACTATTTCTTATAAGAATCATGTTCCATGTGCAAGGACTGCACATAATCCCTTTAGAGGAAATATGTATCCTATGAGTGTGATAATAGAATAGTTTATCATCTAATAAATGGTTAATGTGGCCTAAACCATGGCCTAGGGTTAAAAAATAGGATCTTAGTACATAATTATCAATTCTATGACTCATGGTCATGCATATGGCATCTAACCACCACACATGCCCAAAACTTTAAGTGAGAGAGAGATATGTGTATGAATTTAAGGATTAATGCATTGAGGATATGAATAATGACCTAAACCATTGTCTGGGGATAAACACTACGTCTTGAGCCTTAAATTTTTCTTCGAGGTATCTTGCACCATGTGTAAGGCCCTATAACACCACATAATCTTTATGAAGGGATATGTTTTCTATAAAAAGTATCCAAGAACCCTTCCAAGGTTTGATGCATGATAAATGGGATATAAGGCCCTATAACCATGGTTCATGGCCAAAAAATAGGGAATTAGGTGACAATTATTGATTTCAAGGCTCATGCACTAGGAATTTCAACCACAACATAGAACCTATAGAGGGAGTTTTTTATGTAGAAGTGGTATAAAGGCACCATTTTAAGGTTTGAAAAACTAATTAAGGATAGTTGTCAAGGGATAATATATGCACTCAGGTCAAAACCATAGGTCTTAGGCCCTATTTGTTTCTTTTATTAGTCACGGATAGTGCACGGGGCCTCACCCACCACATATACCCTATAAAGGGAATCATTTTTCTATGAGTGTTATATGGGTACCATTTTTATGTTTATAGTATGAGGGATGGATATTAGGGTCAAAACCATGGTTTAAGGCCAAGAACTAATTCACTAGGATCCAAATTGTGCAACATATAAAAATGTGGATTGATGATGTAAATCAAGTGGGGTAGATGCAATGGTTCATGGGGAAAAGGTGGAGTCAAGGGTTAATTATGGGTAATTGGGGTTAATTAATAGAAAAATAGGATTAATTAGTGGTCAATTGGGGGAATTAGGGCCATTAAGGGGTAATTAGAGTAATGAAGAGTTAATAAGGGGTCAATTACAGGGTGATTGGAGTTTAATTAGGGGTAACTAGGGGTCAATTATGGGTTATTTAAGGGTAATAAATGGTAATTAGGGGTCAATTATGGGGTTAAATAGGAGTCAATTAAAGAGTAATCAAGGGTAATTAGTGGTCAATTGGGGGCAATTATGGGTCACTTATGGTTGAAAATAATTCCAAGGAAAAAATCTTATATTCAATATTTCCAAGCAAAAATCAGAATATACATTGGTCAATTAAGGATAATTATGGGTCATTTAGAGTAAAATATTTTTTCATAAAAAAAATTATTATATTCGATATTTCCAAGTAGAAATAAGAATATACATTTTTTGGCCAATATGGCTCAAAAAATGGAAGTAAAAAAACTCTCCAATGCGATGGATCATTCGAATGGTGCAGATACATCATCAAAAGATTGTTCAAATCTAAAGGATATATGCATACATACATATATGTATGTATATATGTATGTATACAAATTAGATAACACAACATGAATATTATGACATATCCAAGGTTCATGAACCACTACATCAATAACATGGCTATCTTCCTTTAATGGTTAGTCATGATACGAGTGGATGTACATATCCAACCATAAGGTTATGAAAACATCAAGAAAAATTGGCTATATTACTTTAATGGTTAGTCATGATATGAGTGGTTGTACATATCCAACCATAAGGTTATGAAAAACTCAAGAAAAATCTTACCCACAAAATCCCTAAAGAGGTTGCACCCTCTAGAGCCTTCATAAACATTAAAAAATTAATTAATGAAACTCTCAACAAGAGTTCCATTTTTAGGAATTACAATACTCTATGGTAAAATTTAAGCACAAACTTGCACTAGGCCTTTGATAGTGACATTGTTTCTATTTCTTCCTCCCTATATGCCAGTTCACTACAAAGCTACCTCGTAATTAATGTTTAGTCTTTCAATGGCCATATTCCCACCTAAATCCTTATGATGACTAATCTAGGACAGCATGTGATAATAAAGTTGTCAAGACACGTTGTTAATGTAAAACTATGGTCTATAATTACACCCAATACATGTCACCTTTGCAATAAATCATATTTAGGATCACCTAGAAAAGTCAATATGGTAAATTTTAGCCAACTCACCTTTTTAAACACCGATGGTGCCTCAAAGGATTATGTGCACACAATAATGGTAATAAATGGTAGATAAGTATTTTATTGAGAAGATATGAAAAATCATCTCTACAAAACTTGATTGGCCAATGAATTTAACATAATCCATCTTAATGCTAATTTATCCCCATATTTTATCAAGGTGAATTATATGTTTCTATGAAAAAATTGACCCTCCACCTTCAAACAAATAAATCCTTTATATTTGAAAAATCTATCAAAGTTACTAACATAACACACATACACACACATATGCCCTTTCAGGTTTTAACAATCATTTCATGTTTGAACAGTTCACAGGACTTGATAATATATATATAAACCCTTTACATATATTTGAACAATCCTTTTATGATGTATATGCACCATTCGAACGATCCATTGACTTTCAAAAGTGAAAAATATGGTTTTGAATATGTCAATATTGGATTCAAAAAGTGCAAAATCTGGTTCTGAAAATGCAAAAATCGAATCTAATTTTGCAATTTTAGAACCCAATATTAAAACTTTTAAAACCAAATTTTTCACTTTAAAAACTCCAATTTCATACTTTAGAAATAATGAATTTTACTTGCCTTGAAGGGTCTTAGACTAAAATTAATCCAAATTTAATGAAATTTGGGTTCCTTTTTAGTCTTGCATTATTCATGTAGGGATTTCATTTACTTATGCACATAATGCACAACTATTATTCAAATAGTTTCATGTGGCACATATATGTTTAGATAAAAGTTTTATAATTGACATGTAGTTTATCTATGCTTCCCTTACATGTGTGGCACAATTGTTAGGGGTATATCGATGCATAGTGCACATATATTTCCTTACTTTCTATGTGACCTGATAGAACCCTAACGATCTTCCTTTTGGAAAAAATAATACCTAATCTAAGATATATAACTTCATTGTCATGGAAGTGGATAATCATGGTTGGTTTATCTACTATGATATTTAAAGGGCTTAGGGAATTTTGCACCTCATGAACTCGAACTCATTCAAATGATTCTTGAAGTTTATGTTAGGCCCTATTTATAGGATCACCCTAAATTTTCTTTGCCTGCTATGGGAACATACAAGATTTATTTGCTACACCATTTACATCATCATATTCATCATTTTGAATACTTCCACGTGGTGACATTAATTTCATATGAATAGATACTTAGCCTAGGAGGCACTTTTTCCATGAAGTTATTTTTCATGTACAGATAGATCATGAGATCCATTTTTCGTGTCATCTACACCATTGGTTTTGATTTCATGACTAATTTTACATTATATATTTCATGTGTGTAGGTATATATTTCATGTGTGTAGGTAGTTCACTCAAGAGCCATTTTTTCCACCATTTTTCATGTGGCATATTGCCATCCTTTTAGGTATACTTCCTTGAACTGGTATACATATAGTATATCCCATTTGTTTATGTTGAATTTACCTTTTTTCCACCCACTTAATATACATTTAGGAACCCCTCATTTATGTGAGTATCTCAACTCGTCCATATTACATTTCACTCTTGTCCAGTGGTAGTACTCCAATTACATGGGTTTCACTAGATTAGTACCCCATTTCATATTGACACCCATGCCATTATGTTCCCATTTAGGATCAAGAGTCCATAAGGTTTGCATATTAGATATATCCTCATGTTTCTTCTCATCATTTTGACATCTTATTTCCCTAGAATCCCCAATGGTTATTAAATGAGAATATTATGCAATACTTCATCCCATTTCATTAGCCTACTTCCTCCTTCATGTTGTAAACATCAGTGGAATTTTCATGCCACACCCTTCATCATTCCATCAAGTATATTTGCATCAATGCCCCATTCTTAGTGGCTTCTATTCACCATTTTTTTTCACCATAATAGGTTGATCTGATCGGTTACAATTTTGGGCATCGATCTCCTTGTTTGTAATGTATGTAGATTCATCCATTCCTTTGGAAAAATTCATTGTACTCCTTTGATGTAACTTCCCCAGCCACCCACAGGCTGGGAAACACCACTACATTTCTTCTCTGTTACCAAACTTTTGTTGGATTACTGAGAGGGGGTGAATCAGTAATAGTGCAATTATAATCCTTTTTATCCAAGTGTTATATCAATGTAGTATTATTACCCAATAATGAGCAATAAGAAATGAACAATCACACACATACACAGTACACCAGTGTTTTTCATGGAAACCCAAATCGGGAGAAAACCAAGAAATTATTTTTCTTATATGTCTTGAAGAATTACATTCATTGGAAGCACCAACTTCCTTTTTTTCCAGCTGCAACTGGAAGGAGGCTCCAACCCCCTAGTTTCTCAGGCTACAACCTGAGGGAAGCTCCAACTCCCCAATTCTCTGGCTACAACCCCCTTTGTTATCCGGCTACAACTGGAAGGTGGCTACAACCACCTGTCTTTGCCCCGTCCTTCCACCCTGAAGTAGAAGTAGAATGATGGAACCATTGTCAACTTGTCAATGTGAGATATATTGTTGTACAATTGTATCAACCTCTACCACTGACCTGTATCCAATCTGTACAACTTCCCTATAATCAATCTGTACCTAAACTGAACATGTATCCACAAAAATACAACAAATACGCGACCTGTAGTGATGCAACCCACATATGTACATGCCCTATCTGTTATGCAACCTACGTATATACGCGCCCTATCTGTTATACAGCCTGCATATGCCCTCTGAAACTAGGGTTTCCTTTCACTTGAAAACTTCTAACTCTCTATAACTTCTTTCACATAGATCTGTAACATGTCACTGTATCCAGACTGTAACTATACCATGTGCATGCATCCTCATACATAACCTCTACTCAAGGAAAGTGTGTCTCTATCTAGTCATGTGCCATATAGGTATGTGTAATCATGAACAAGTATAATGTCCCTCACATGATCTTAGTCATCAACCCCTTTCTGATATTCAACTTCTCAATACATCAATAAATACAAGATCTCAACCATGTACCATAAAAACTCTTAGCCATATGCCAAGAAATACAAGATGTGCCTCAACAAGAAGTATCAATGATAAATATACCAGCACTGTATTTCTATAGATATGATTTATACAGAAGATCCCATGTAGCCACTAGTGTCTCTAGGGAGAATCCTCAAATCTTTATTTCCATTCCTCATGCATACATCAAAATCCAACTATTCATAGAAATAAGACATACCTTTTGAACCAATGGATGGATCTGATGTATCTGAGCACTCTAGACCTTCCTGGGAGCTTGATCTCAGAACCTAGAACCTATGTGCCTTCATCTTCTCAAGTTTCATGTCTTTATCAACATGTACTCACCCTATACATAGTCATCATGTGTACATACTCACCCTTTACACAAACAACCCACATATGTACTCACCCTATACACAAACAACTCGCATACGCCTCAGAAAATAGGGTTTTCTATGAATCCGAGAATTTCTCCATCAACCCTGCGTGCTGCCTCAGACATTCACCACTTCAGATGTATCCACAAGTATTTACAAGAAGATTTACACAAGAAAATAGATATACAATATGTACAAGTGTGTTTTTATGAGTGAGATTTGTCTCTTATTTATATCTTCATGTAGCCTTACACTTTCATTATTTTAGGGCTTCTTCATTTAAAATAATTTATTTTTGCAAAGCACTTTGATTCTTGGGGGCTTCTATAAGACTCATGAGGGTTCTCCAACTTCATATGGTCATAACTCTCTAACCGTGATGATTTATGTGACGTTCCACATACCACCAGAAACAACATGACAAGCACTATCCATCTAGGATGTTTTCACTCATAAATTCACTATCCTTCATCTCATTATTCATCAAATAAGCATAGGTTCTCTCATTCCACAAAGCGTCTTCCCGTGAGGGCTTTCACCATAAGGGGACCACTTTGGAGTTCATCCACTTTTACTTCTTATCAACCATGACACGACAATAATGAGTCATATTTACATCAAACAATCTTGGGTCCATTACCCAAACCTTGTGCCACGGGGATTTCTTCAAGGGTTGAAATCAATTAAAACCAAACTTAATAAACAATCTCCCCCTTTGGCATTGATGGCAACACTCTGATGCAATAATGAAATCATATCTCCCCCTGGAACCATGCCTCACTCATGCTCCCCCTGGAACCATGCCTCTGTCCTCTGTATTTGATAAATCTTCTCCCCTTTGAGCCATGCCTCTGTCATCTGTATCTGATAAATTTGCTCCCCCTAGAACCATGCCTCTATCCTTTGTCTTTGTCCTTTGCATATGATAAATCTTTCCCCCTTTGTCATTAATGGCAAAGGTATTTTCCATCTGGGGTTGCTCCCCCTGACTGAACTGTCCTCTTATGGTGCTTCCTCATGTAAATCTAAGACATATAAGATAAGCATTCAAAAAGCAATCATTTTAGAGTAGAAATAACTCCAAGTCTCTGGAGAAGATATTAAAAGGATTATCATGGAAGTAGTAGGCTTCCAATCATTGACTTGTATTGCCTCTGATATGTAGACTTCGAATCATCATCTTTGCTCAACTTACAACTAGTTTGCATGGGAGTGATAACTGGTTTGCAATCTTCCATTCTGAACCTCTTTAGCATTTCTATGATATACTTGGTTTGAGAAATAAAAATTCCTTGGTTGTTTTGACGTATATGAAGTCCCGGAAAGAAGGATAGTTCTCCAAGTAACGACATTTCAAATTTATTCTGCATATCTTTTGCAAATTTATGGCTTAACCTGTCATCATCACTACCAAAAATAATATCATCAACATAAACTTCAATTAATAAAATATTACCTTGACTTACTTTGATGTAGAGGTTGTTGTCTGCACTTCCTTTTATGAACCCTTCCTACTGCAGATACTTATCTAGTCTGGAGTACCATGCTCTAGGAGCCCATTTTAGACCATACAAGGCCTTCTTTAATTTACACACATAGTCTGTGTTCTCTGACAATTGAAATCCTTCTGGTTGTTAAATGTAGACTTCTTCTTCAACTTCCCCATTCAGAAAAGTTGATTTTACATCCATCTGATATACTTTAACATTTTTGGAGCATGCATAAGCTAAAAGCAAATGGATCGCTTCCATTCTGGAAACTGGAGAAAATGTCTCTTCAAAGTTGATTCCTTCAATCTGTGCATATCCTTTACATACCAATCTAGATTTGTTCCTTGTAACATGTCCATCTTCATTCAATTTATTCCTGAAAACCCATTTTGTGTCGATCACATTCTTATTCTTTGG
>ML793148.1:105654-118727 GCA_009831015.1 Picea engelmannii
ATCAAGGAAAAAATAAGCTAAATGCAATTTGGACATTTGAAAAAAAAATTACAAGTTAAATTAGTACATCCATAAAAAATAACATACTAACCTTGCAAGTTCAAAATCCGAGCTATGTAGATCAAGAATTGGATTTGTTCAACTGGTTTGTGACGGAAAAAATAAACAGCTCAAACAAAAGCCAGGAACAGTGTTGCAACTATAGCAATTGTGTCACAAAATCTCTTAAAGTCACGTATATATAGATAAAATAGTCAACTAGCCGTTAACACCGACCAATGAGATAGAAAAATAATCCGTCGCTATTGCCACGAAAGTTTGTCGCTATAGCAATGAAAATCCCGACTAGGTTAAATTAAGATTTTCGTCGATATTGCGACGAACTTTCATGGCAATAGAGAAGAAAATCCTACCCTGTTTAAAAAAAATATGAAACTAGTGGAAGCGTGGAAAATTTTCATGGAATAATCTGCCCATATGTAGTAGTGAAATCATTGGAATTTTTCTTCATCGGTAGCATCGTCATTCTCAAAGGAATGCCATCATCATCTGCATCAATATGTATTAGTATAAAAATTGATACATCATCATCATCACAGCACAAGGCTGGCTCATCATAATACAAGACTGGCTTTACTTCACAGCTATCAAGCTAGAAGCTTAGTACTCATCTCATCTCAATGTCTTTCTTTACATCACAACACTCAAGCTGGAAGTAAGATACTAGACTGTCTTTATGTCACAACTATCAAGCTGGAAGCACAGTACTAGTCTCATCTCATTGTCTTGCTTTACGTCACAGCACTCAAGCTGGAAGCAAGATACTCATCCTGCTTTACGTCACAACCCTCAGGTCGGAAACAGGATACTAGACTGGGTTTATGCCACAACCATCCAACTGGAAGCTCAATGCTAGTCTCATCATATCATCTTTCTTTACATCACAACCATCAGGTTGGAAGCAAGGTACACATCCTGCTTTACGTCACAACCATCAGGTCAGAAGCAGGGAACTAGACTTGCTTTACATCGCATCTATACAGCCGAAAGCATAGTAATAGTCACGCATCATCTTTCTTTACGTCACAACCATCAGGTTGGAAGCAAGGTACTCATCCTGCTTTACGTCACAACCATTAGGTCAGAAGCAGGATACTAGACTGGCTTTACGTCACAGCTATCCATCTGGAAGCACAGTACTAGTCATATCACATCATCTTTCTTTACGTCACAACCATCAGGTCAGAAGCAAGAGATGTCTCATCACAGCATCTACTCCCCCTTTTGAGGAGGGTCCTTTCATACTATACCAAGCTTATCTCAAAATTAATCGAACTTTATACGAGATAGTGGCTTGGTCAACACATCAGCAACCTATTCATCCATGCTAATGTACTGGAGCTTTAAGGCTCCTCTCTGCACCATGTCACGGATGTAATGATAACGGATATTTATGTGCTTCGACCTGTCGTGGAATATAGGATTCTCTGTCATCTTTATGCAGCTCTGGTTGTCACATAGAATCAAGGTTGCTCTCATCTCTAAGTCAAATAGGTCGGTCAACAACTTTCAAATCCATATAGCTTCGCAGCTAGCAGAACATGTAGCAATGTATTCTTCTTTCGTTGTGCTCAGAGCAATACTAGATTGCTTCCTACTCTGCCACAAGATCATAGTTGATCCCAAACTGAAACAACATCCTAAAGTGATTTTCCTATTAGAAACACTTCCTGCCCAATCTGCATCAGTATATCCACTCAATGTGAAATCATGATCTCCATCATAGCTGAGACCACAATCTATTGTACCTTTAAGGTACCTCATCACATGTTTTGCAGCCACTAGGTGAACATGTCTGGCTTCTACCAGAAACTGACTCAAGTTGTTCACGAAAAAACAAATGTCTCATCTGGTGTTCGTCAGGTACATCATCGATCCAATAATCTGTCTGTACAGTGTGGCATGAATCAACTCTGGCGAAGTATCGACCAACAACTTCAACTTCGCTTCCATGGGTGTATTCATAGGCTTGCATTCCAACATGTTGAATCTCTTCAAGATTTCGACCATATACTTCCCTTGGTTAAGGAAGATCCTCTCAGGACTCTGCCATACCTCAAGACCTAAGAAATAATGCATTAGGCCAAGGTCTTTCATTTCAAATTCTGAGGAAAGTCTCTTTTTACATTCAGTGATGAGATTTTCTTCTCCAGTTAAGAATAAGTCATCCACATATAGCAGTAAGATTATTGGCTCATTGTTCATGATCTTGAAGTAGAGATTAGAGTCTGCTTTACTCTTGGTAAAGCCTAAGATCGTCAAGAAACTGTCTATATGGCCATACCAAGCTCTAGGAGCTTGCTTCAATCCATATAAGGCTTTCTTCAATCTATAGACATGAGACTTCATGTCTTCAACCTCAAATCCTTAACATTGTTGCTCTATATACACTTCCTCTTCGATGACACCATTTAGGAAAGTTGTCTTCACGTCCATCTAGTGCAGCTTCCACTTCATCTTAGCTGCAAGAGCTATGATGGTTTTGATTGAAGTGTATCTGGCCATAGGAGCGAATGTCTCTTCATAGTTAAAGCCTTCCTTCTAGGAAAATCCACGAGCGACAAATCTTACTTTATACTTCTCAATACTTCCATCGGTAGCATGTTTTATTTTGAAGAGCCATCTAGAGGATACCACATCTTTATTCTTCAGTCTGGGAACTATTTCCCATACTTCGTTCTTCATTATGGATTGGTATTCCTCTATCATGGAATCTGCCCATTCTTTCCTCTGAATGTCTTCTTCAAAGAAGGTAGGCTCCTCTTCTAGGAGATCACACATCAAAGCCGTATAACTAGAGAATGGCTTTTATCTTTTCCCCTATCTCATAGTTCCTTGGGGAACATCGTACTTATCTCCATATTGAATAAGCTCTCTAGCCCAAGCTAGCTTTCTTTTATGGAGGGTCGTCATCTGAGGAGGTTCTTTCACTTCTACTATATCATGGTCTTCTAGAAGTTCCTCATCAGGGGAATTTACGACTTCCCTCACTGGTTCTGTAGCTATGGGAACCTCCCTCATTGCAGTATTGGGGATTACGAGTTCCTCTTCATATACTTCTTTAAGCTAGCATAGTTTAGATTTATTGAGCACTGCATCTTCATCAAAGGTCACATCCCTGCTGATCTCAATGTGATGGTGACCTGGTATATAGATTCTAAAGGCCTTGGAGACGTCACAGTATCCCACAAATATTCCCTTCTTTCCTGAAGGGTCCAGCTTGTTTCTCTTTTCTTTAGGTATATGAATAAACACTGGACAACCAAATATTTTAAGATGGCTTACCTCTGGCTTCTTTCCGGTGAACATCTCTTCTGGTGTCTGTTGACGGGCGAAAATGAACGCTCACCAACTGGAAGAGTGGATCCGGTCTGGGGTTGTCTAAATAACCCAAGTCGTTTGGGATGATCCACCCTGACGGGTTTAGCGGCTCCGTTGGCCGATCTAGGTCCTAGGAAAACGAAAGAAACTAACTAAAGGAACTAATCTAAATGAGAAAACAACAATTAAAGCAAACTAATAAACAAATCAAAAATATATATATATACAGTCTATTGTCTAATATTACACAGCAATAATTCTGTGAAATTAATTATCATCTATCAACACAATTAATCTTAATCACAAATGTACAACATTTACAGATTACAGATTTTATATGAAAACCTGCAAAAATCATTTGTAAGTTGTCCTATGACAGCAGAACTATTGTTTTTTTATTTTTATATCTTTTATGTGAAAGAAGAGAAATAACAAAACTAAGCTGAGTAATTAAAATAACAATCCTAACTATAAAGATGAACTATGTATCTATCTAAACTAATGAAAATTCTCAGATTTATTAACTATTAAATAACAAATAAAGAACAAACCTGAAAGAATGCTTCCTATTTGTCCTGTGTACAATATCCAATTCAGTTGTTCGATGGGAGGAAACCCACACCAGATTCTTCACAGGCTTCTCGTAAACAAGAAGCAACAGTGATTTTTTGAATATAAACAACAGAACAAACAAGACATAAAACCGACAACAATCTTATGATTTACAAATCAACACAGTTAGATAAATCCCTGTGTGAAAATCTGTACAAAATAGTTCATTTAATGAAGAAAATAATTCTTTACTCATCAAATCGAAACAGAGTAATTTTTGTACTAAAAATAAATAAGAGACATCAGATATGGACAACACATAAACTAAATCACATCAACCTGCAATGAATCATGATAGCTAAAGTAGTCGATAATTGATTGCAAATTGATATGAAGAAAACTTGAAATAAAAGTTTGATATATTGAAAGCTAAAGCTGTTACAAGACATCAACTTTCATCCTAGTCTGTATCATTATAAATCCATAGTCTGGTTCTCCCCATAATCGATGATGGGTCCATTACAAAAAATAACAAGTATTTAAAGACCATAAGGTAAAACATCCCTGTGGGAATTGTCAAAGCAGTTTACAAAAAATCTGGGAATAATCTCCCAAGTCCCTATTTTTGCCTATGACTAACAATTGAAAACTATATCTAAACTACTACAGCATGTCCAATTTGTCAATGAAATTCGTAGGTACTTGTAAGTAGACAAGAATACAGAGGTTTAGATAATGTTTTATTGATAAAATTGACAAAAATCTAATTTTTAAGACTAGCTACAGAATCTTGCGATTCTGTAGCTGGTCTAATTTGAAAACAGAATCGTTTTTAATCAATCCAAATCTAATAGAAATATATCGGACCTATTAAACCAAATCTTTAATTACTAATTCCATACAAAGCGAATCCTTCATACCACAACAAATCAAAACTCGTATGCAAATTGAAACAAATGAAATCGTAATTGAATTAATCAAATGATAATAGGATATGTGAGATTTGTCAAACAACTTTTATTACAAATTCGGAATAGACATAATCAATTGATAGTTGGGGAACCAACGGAATCATCTCTTGAACCAATTTAAAAACAGACTATAATCGATTTAGCCAAGTCTTTCATACGAATTCAATAGAGACAAAATATGTCAATCTGAACTTAACAGAATCGTTTTTCAAAATCAAAACTAACAGAGTCGTTTTGTGAATCAATAGATTACGTTGTATTTGTCAAACCAATCTTTGATATTGATGCATTGCATACATAAAATACCATACTAATCCAAACATACAGAATCGTCTCAAAATCAAACCAAAAGAAATGAATCGAACCAATTTGGGGCCAACACAATCGTTATGCAAAATCGTATCAATCAAAACATAACTATACGATTTTAACAAACAAATATTTTATATAGGCCGAATGCAATCATAATTCAAAGCGAAAATATTCATTCAAAACAAAACAAAATCGTTTTTGGTAAATCGAAGTCAACAGGATTGTTTTGAATCTATTAAAAACAAACAGAACTAATCGAAAGAAAACCCAATCGATTACCCTAATTCAAACGTACAGAATTGTTTCAAAAGCAAACCAAACTGAATCGAAAATCAAATCAATTGTTTATACTAATCTGAGAACAATAAAATCGCATTAACCAAATTATAGCTGTGTCTGAGTTTAGAAAACGAATCTTCTGTACATGATTCATAACAATATCATCTTTGGTAATTTGAAAACAACAGAATCATTTCAAAATGAACAGAAGTAATTGAAAGCAAACCCAATCAGTTATATTAATTCAAACCAACTCATAAAGAAAAATCTATGTTGAAATATATACCTGGGCAGTAAGAAAATGATTCGATCATGATAACTTTGAATTGACGAAGGCCATTGCTGCTTCGACGTTTCTGAAAACAATTGAACCGATGGCTTTTTGTTTCTTCTCGTTGGCCTGTAGCCTGTCGTTCTCCTTTGACAGCATTGTAATTTGTTCCTCTAATGATTTAATCTTAGATTTCAACAGGGGAACGTCGGTGTAATAACGTTCAAGCCAGGCATTACATTGTGTGCAAGGTGGTTGATTCGGCATCATAGGCGAGGGTTCTTTCAAGTTACCAGGGGTTTGACTGTGAAGCCCAATTCCCGATAATTTAGGATCGTTCTTGAGGCACGGAGGTAAGTTGGAAACATAGTCGTAGGGTTCAGAGCATAGGCCACGGGAATAGGGATATTCTTCAGTCAAGAAACATTCAATTTCGGAGTCTGAGTCCTCGCTCAGCACTATTGGCTTCTGGTCAACGTTTTGCTTGGGTTTGTTCCTGGCACATCTTGATATCCATCGTGCATTTTTATTCCCCTTATTGTTGACACCAGTATCACCCTTACCTTTCTTCCTCACAGGCTTCTTGGCAGCCTTAGTATTGTCTTTAGTACACGGGTCGGCCATGGTATCGGGTAGGTTGAGGTCGGGGAAATTTGAGGGTTTGACAGGGGGTAGAAGGATATGAAATGGCACGGCTGGCCCAACCAGAGTTTCAGTAACCACAACCTTGTCGACTTGGATAGACTCGGGAGTGGAAAATCCATTCCTTGATAGGAAGGCTTGCCAACTATCACCACTAATGCTCAAATGGTGGATGATAAGGAGTTTGATCAAGTAGTGATGGAAAAGGTTGCTATCAACTTTCTCACGCTTGAATCGTTTGGAAATTTTGTAAAGACTACGTAAAAGATAATGTGGCATATTCAGAGGGTAGTCTATAAAAATCATCAACACCGGAAGGTGATATAGAAATACCAAGCCATAACGACCTTCACAGGTCACAAACTGCTTAACAATTGCCAAAAGATCGTGCCACCTGGGTTTGAGGGTAGTAAGAGGCATACCTCTATCACAACTCACAATCTTCCTTGATGTGAATAGGAGCAACCACGGAACCTCGTCTACTTTGGAATTTTTAAACCACCTTTTCCCTGTAACTAGTAGTCATGTAGCCGAACTGAGGAATTCCTCATTTAGATTGAGTTGTATGTCTCCGACCTTAGCCCTGTAACCGTCGAAGGTGAGGGAGAATTGTTGGGCAACCGAAAGGTTAAAACCCTCAAATCTCTGGATAAACACCATCCAACCACTATTTTCCAAATCTCCGTGGGCATTGTCGAAAAGCAAGAGCGTTTGGCTGCCATTAGGCTCTATACGCACCACAGGTGCCATAGGCAAGGGCACACAATGAGCAGGGTAAACGCACAAGGGTTTGGTCAGGGTAAATGCAGGATCGAATAGCTCACAGACTTCCCTAAAACCAACAGAGGTGACCCGGGATAGGAGGCAAGCATTAATGCCAAAGTGTGCGGGGGTGGTGGAACTAGATCAGCCCATGCAAAACAGTCATATCCACATGTACAACCGACGGCGCATATGGTGATTCAAATCACTATTGAAATGTGTTAAAATCAAATTCCATTCAAACAATTAATGAAAACTATGGTGAGTCGACCCAAATCTTTTACATGAGCAATAGTATTTGCATGGTTTTAAAATCAAAACAATTGTTTTGGAATCAACACCAAGGGTTCGATCATAACAAATATATGTTGTATTAAATGATTGCACCAAGGGTCTAATCCATAATGTCAATGTGTTTTCATGAAACCAATGTGCCAAGGAATTTGATCAAAGTACATCAAACCACCAATAAATCAACGATTGAATCACAATCATTAGAAAATCATCACATTCTCATAAAAATTGAAATCATATTAACAACAAAAATGCCAAATGAGTAAATATTTTGGTGTCTTGTCAACTGTGAAACTATAATTAAATTGGAAATGCAATGGACACATATACAAGAGTGACCATAATAATCCAGTGACGATTTTAATGCCATTGACGTGACTTCGAAATCAAATTTTTCACGCTTGCAGTCATGAAAACTAGAACATAAGGCAGGTGTGCAAATGTGCAAAATGACAGTGTTGTTTTATTCAAAAAATTGCGATGAGAATCAAGGGTTCCAAAACACTTGTGTAGGAAGCTTATAGAGATAGGATAAAAAAGCGAGATGGCTGCCAATAGTGTCTTGAGCCCAAGTGCACTATGGGACAATCGGTTCTGCACATATACAGTTGTCATTATTGCTTATTCCCATAAGCACATAGGAATATCTTGATCATGGATCATAGTCTTCACAGCTTCCATTATGGTTATGTTCTTACATTCAACTACACCATTTTTTGGGGGATTATAGGGAGTAGTGAGTTCCCTCTTGATCCCAACATCTTTGCAGAAGTTCACAAACTCTTTTGAGGTATATTCTCCTCTATTATCTGACCTGAGTATCTTAGTCTTCCTTTCAGAAAGGTTCTCTATCAAGGCTTTGAATTCTTTGAACTTGTTGAACACTTCATCTTTAGATTTCAAGAAATATATCCAGGTTTTACGAGAGTAATCATCAATGAATGGTACATAATATACATACCCACTAATGGAGGATGATGGCATTGGGCCACATACATATGAATGAATGAGTTCTAGGACTCCTCCTGCCTTGTTGTCCCTCTTCGGAAACGGGTTCTTGATGTTCTTCCCTTGTTCACATCCATTGCATATGCCTTCATGGTCACCTTTGAGTTCTGGTAAACCTGTGACTGCTTTGCATATGTATGGTAGTGCCTTGTAGTTGATGTGGGCTAACCTTCTATGTCAAATTTCATGTGAGTTTTCAATGGCGTGGGTCATGGAAGCCTCTGAGTGACCCTTTAGTTTATAAATCCATTTTCTTCACTTCCAATGATGATTGCTTCATTTAAGGTTTCTCCTTTAGCCCACATAAGAACTACTCCATCTATAAAGGCAACTCTGAAGCCTTTCTTTTCTAAAGATGAAATGGAGAGTAGGTTCTTCTTTAAGCCTGGTACATATAGTACATCCTTCATTTTTAGTGAATTCCCTGAATTCAGTTTGTGGTTTGATTCTCCCACTCCCTTGATGGGATATTGGTAATCATCTCCAAGTGTTACTTTCTAAGAAAAATTATTTTCTGGGACACAAGAGAGAATGTTTCTTTGTCCCATAATGTGCTTGGATGCACCACTATCAATGAGCCAAATGTCCTCTCCAGGTGTTACAGACCCTGAGAGGGCCGAGATCAGGACATGGTCTTTGATCTGCTCTCTTATCATCTTTGCAGGTGGCTCTTCATCTTTGACTACATGGGCATGGAGCCTCTTATGTTTTCTCTTGTATTCTTCTCGTCTGGGTGGACAAAACTTTGCAATGTTTCCCATCTTGTCACAATGATAGCATTGTACAGATGAGTAGTCCCTTTCCTTTCATTGTCCTTTCTTCTGAAATCTCCTTGGATGAGATTCTTTATGATTGAATTTGTTTGACTGTTGAGTCTCTTTATGAGCCTCCTTTTGGAAGTAGGGTTTCTTCCTTCCTCCTTTGGTGTGAGTAGCTAGGGCTTGATCATCATCTCTTTCTAGTAACGCTTCACTATTCGCTACTCTTGTTTCTTCTTGGATGCATTCTTCCCATAGACTATCAAACTTTAGTTTCTTCGTTCTGGCACATATCGTTTGGATGAATGCATCCCAAGGTCTTGTGAGACCATTTAGGGTTGTCATTATGAGTTCGTCTCCATCTATGGTATCTCCAATAGCTTCTAATTGTTCTTTGAATTCTGATATTCTGTAGAAGTATTCCTGCATCGTTTCTCCTTTCTGCATCCTTGTATTCTTCAGTTGAGTTCTTAGATTCATCTTCTGGTTTATGTTATTTCCTTCATATAGTCTGGTCAAGGAATCAAACATTTATTTCAGAGTCTTCTTATATGACACATAAGGAATCAAGTGGTCTTTGATTGAATCTGCAATGATTCTTTTGGCCCTGATTGTGTCCTTTTGATGCTTTGCCTTTTCTGCAACATCGGCGGGTTCTGGTACTTCTTATTTGACGAATATTGATAAGTAATGCTCTTCAAGAATGAGGCCAATCCTATACTTCCAGGCACAGAATTTTTCCACTCCTTCTAGCTTGTCAACAAGCTTAATGCTTGCAGACATCTTTCCCTGGAGCTAGGAAAATGACCAAAAAATGAAAGTTCTCAAAATCAAAATCTGAACTTACCAGGAGACGCACTTAGTTGAGGCGAGTAGCCTGGTGTGTTTGGATCTGAGAAAATCCAACTTTTTCTCCTCCAAATTTGATCTATGGATTTTTGGACTGGTGCTTCTAGTTTTCTAGTACCTCTGGTACTCTAGTGCTTCTGGTACTTCTGGTACACTGGTTTTCTAGTACTTCTGGTACTTTGTGAAACTTGGGTTTCACTTTCCAAGAGATCCATCCACTAAAAAGGTGCGTTGAGAGTGCCAAAGTGATCCTTAGGGGAGGGCACACTTTTCTAGATGGTTTTGGGGTTGTAAAGCTTCACCATAAAAAATCCCTAATTTCCATGTACGACAACAGTGACGTTTTTTACTCTTGTGAAAGATGCTTCCTTCAGCTTGGCTCTGATACCATGTTAATGTTTAAGCCATTATTATAGTTCTTTTCATTTCATTAGATAACAATAGCATAATACAAGATCACTGAGAAATACACAATCACAAGAGACACAACATTTATCCTAGGAAACCCTCTAGGGGAAGAAAACCCAACAAAACTTCCTTATTATAGATAGCCAATACAATGCCAACAGATCTCTTAAACTAATGCAGAAGATCCTCTCCCAGATATGTGCCACTCTCTCTCCTTCTATTAACTGCAATTCTGAAACTTGTCTCACAAATGAGAAAGTGAGTTGTGTGTCTAAGTGAGGCGCTAGCCTCCTTATTTATACAAGACTGGCACATGTGAAGTGTCTCTTCACTGGCAGGGATGATTTCTCCAACTGGGTGGTTATAACCACCTTTATTATGTTTTGAGGCCTCTTTGATATATTCTAGGGCTGACTTCTTCTTTTTCCTTTTACAATTACAATAAGACCAATCCGCAAAAAGGGATTTGGTCCTTTTAAAGTAGCCGACATGATCAATCCACAATGGGGATTGATCCAATGAATAATATATCAAATAATAATAAGAATACACTTTGCAGTTACATTATTTCAACACGTACTCACCCTATACACAGACAGTCCGCGTACGTACTCACCCTATACACAGACAGCCCACGTACGCCTCAAAAAATAGGTTTTTCTTTGAATCCGAGAATTTCACTGTCAACCCTTCGTACTACCTCAGACGTTCACCATTTCAGATGTATCCACAAGTATTTACAAGAATATTTACACAAGAAAATAGATATACAATATGTACAAGTGTGTTTTTATGAGTGAGCTTTGTCTCTTATTTATATCTTCATGTAGCCTTACACTTTCCTTATTTTAGGGCTTCTTCATTTAAAATATTTTTTTTTTGCAAAGCACTTTGACTATTGGGGGCTTCTATAAGACTCATGAGGGTTCTCCAACTTCATATGGTCATAACTCTCTAACTGTGAGGAGTTATGTGACGTTCCACATACCACCGGAAACTGCATGACAAACATTATCCATCTAGGATATTTTCACTCACAAATTCATTGTCCTTCATCTCATTATTATTCAAATAAGCATGGGTTCTCTCATTCCGCAAAGCGTCTTCCCATGAGAGCTTTCACCATAAGGGGACCACTTTGGAGTTCATCCATTTTTACTTCTTATCAACCATGACAAGACAATAATGAGTCATCTTTACATCAAAAAATATTGGGTCCTGTTATCGCACAGTTTGTAGGAATAGGTTTAGGTAGCTTGAGTCAAGGATTCAAACTGGCGTAACAGGAGCTTCCCCACCCACTGTCACCTCTATGGGGAGCTCTTTCTATTTAGGGTGGCTAATCCCAAGGAAAACGTCCCTAGTAATCTGGGGTTCTCAGAGGGCTTAAAGTTTATAGGATCAAGATAAATATTCCCTTTCACAGATTACTGCCAAGAAGGAGATAGTCAAAGAAGGTATTCCACTGATAGGGGCACCTGTTTGCGAGACAAGACAAATAAAACTAAAATGTGTTGTAGTGATTAGTACTTCAAGTATTAATGACTATCTTCAACATATATATATGAGCAATGATCAGATGTAATCATTGACGAAGTCAATGATTACTATACAAAGACAAATGACTTATATCACTTCTTCAATAAATACATAAGAGATATGGGCATTCAATGTATACGATCAAATCCTTGTATTATATCACAATGCAATTCATATCATAAATCTGCTCATATAAATGTTATTGCTGCGTCACAAATGCAGAATTAGGGTGACGTCAGCCCTAATTAACAGGTCAATTTGAGGACAATGAGTGGAACGTTTTCTCAAATAAACTTATGAATGCAATCAATAACTCAAAGTCTATCAAATAAGGTGATAAATGTCACAACGTTTCAGGCCAAACAAGAGATCAAACAAGTGTGACGTCACCTATATTATTTCTGCTTTAGGGTTAGGGTTAGTTAGTCAAAGAGGTAGATGTTTTTTGACAAATAAACCAAAGGAATTGTATAAAACCTCTATGTCGATATAGAGATGAGTCAGCCACAACCTTTGGTCCAAGCACAAAATCAAACAAGGAAAGACGTCATCATCATTAGGGTTAGTTCTAGATGCTAGGTTAGTTAGGGTTTCAAAATAAAGGAGTTTGAAAGAGTATTTAAGCACCAAAGCTCAACGTTGTACTTCTAGACTAGTGCCTTGGGTTAATGGAGTCAAATGGAGAGAAGCTAGTGGCTTGGAGAAATTTAAACCTAAGGACAAGAGGATTAGGTCTAATGGTGCTGCTATGGCAGGGCCACTAAATCCAAAACCCTAAGAAGAGAAGACTTATTTAGGTGTAGCTAAGGCTAGGCCTAAGGCTCCTTATTCTTTCTCTAAGACTCTTTTGGCAAAACGGCTAGTTAATAAACACAAATCTATGGCTGAAAAGTGTTGTTTAAAAACAAGGCTTTTCAAAACCCTAGAAGCAAACCCTAGGTGTAAAATAAATTAGGCCTAGGACGCCTTCTTTCTTCAATTTATGTTCAAAACTAACTCAAGAAAAGAGAATGGCTAGTGTAGCTATGGCTAGGATAAACCTTCTCT
>ML793148.1:118788-129710 GCA_009831015.1 Picea engelmannii
ATGTAGCGCTTCAACTCCACAAGACAAGAATAACCAAGAAAAAGACTAGAAAGTATCTCTCACAAGAGAGCAAATTGTGTTATGTCCAAATGAGGGTAAAACGTCCTCAATATATATGATCTCTATGACCTTTAATTAACAATCAGGTCATTAAAAAACAGCCGACAAGGCTGACTTTACATTATTCAATTATTTGTCACATTACATGCTAAAAATTCCAAAAGTGAGCAAAAAATGGAGACGTCAGGCCCCTACAGGGGAGACGTTGGCCCTTTTTGGGCATAATCATTATCCAGCAAGCCAGACGTTGGCCCCTTTGGGGCTCCTACAACCTGCTATGTGTGCCAAACAAGCCCAGCACACTACCATCTGCTCCAGAAAACGTCCAGCTAGTCCTGGGTGGCGTCCTATCCATCAGGGCCATCGTCCCATCTACAAGGGGTTGATCCCCATAGGTCAAATCTCTGCCAAAACGTCCTGATGAGGGTGTCCTTCTTCTTCTTCATGCGGGGGCTCATCACAACTCTGTCCTGCCTCTGCCATCCCAGAAACCATCTGATGGGCTCTTCAGCCCCATGGAGATCCGAACTAATCATCTCCCCATGTGCACCGATCCTCTGGTACCTGTTCGTCGGGCATGGTCGTGCACATCAAAGACTACGCCCTCCATGGGCTCATCAGTCCTAGACATCATAGCAATGTAAATCATATCTCATCACTAAAATTATCAAACATATGCATGAAATCCCTAACAAATCATCTAAGAGCTCAAAGACATTACACAGATCTACTATACAAAGCCAAGGAAACCAACAAGACAACCTATTTGGCTAATACCCACAGGAGATGGAAAGTTTCCTCAAAGGATCATTCAAGCCATGTGTAATGAGATGATATGGTTTTAGGGATGTCCGGTCATAGTAAGACCAAGGGCTGGTGTTGTCTGTGGGTGCCTTTGTAGGAGGCGAGCTGTACCCGTCATGGATGCATTTTTTCCAAACCTATTTTGCCTTATCTTTATTTTATTGCTTTTTTACTACAAGCTCTGACGAAGAGGACACTGCCTTGGCTTGGTGGCCAAAGATGACAGTGTTACCCACTAGTATCTTCGCAGAAATGAGAAGGTTGGCTCGTGATGAGACCCCCTTTCCTTTGGCCATGAAACCAAAGGTCACTGCCCTGGTTTGGTGACCAGATGGTGGCAATGTCATACTGCTAAATACCTATGATCCTAATGGGCCGGCTCGTGATGAGACCTTCCATCCTCTTGGTTAGGTCTTGCATTTATTAAATTTATCATTTTTTCTTAGGGTCCCTTAGTTTCTTATCGAGAGGCTTTTTATTGCCTTCTTGGGGATCCCCTGGGTGAAGCATCTCTAGGTTTTCTTTTCCCATGGCTTTCATCTTTTACCAGCTGCTTTTACCCCCTGGGCCTTTAGCCCCTTCTTCCCACAAGACAAGATGTACCCTAGAAGGTCATCCTAATGGACAGACTAGGGGAATGGGATGGATGAGCGGGGTATAAGATGAAAAAGTGATAAGATGATGGGAGCGGACGATGGCTCTGTAAATCCCCCTTGGTGGCTAACCAAAACCCATGAATACTGGCTTTCTAAGTTGCCCCATCAATCACCCCAACAATGGTCAAGTGGATTAGTGTAAAATCCAAGCAGTCATCCGAAATGAAAGAAACCTAATGCATATATAAGAAGGTTATAATGATCAAATATGACACATACCATGATACCTCGGATCAATTACCTCATGGAGCAAGAGCCCTCTTTGATGCAAGCCCAGGCCGGTAGTGATGGAAGCCGGTACTGCTGACAAGACAAGTCTGGCTGAGAAGAAGAAAGATGGGCCCTCCAGGGCCATGCTCAAGTCACTCCTGCTCTCGGTACTCCATGTCTAGGACCATGTGGGCCTCAAGACATGATCTCCTAGTTATCCCTAGATATCGGGGATAACAGGTCCATTACCCAAACCTTGTGCCACGGGGCTTTCTTCAAGGGTTTACATCAATGAAAACCAACCTTAATCAACAACTGTAACATACCCAGCCTCCCACTGGAAGGCATGCCACACGAAGAACGCATCTCTTGGCTGAGTTGGAAACTCTGATAACACTTAATTAATAAAGAAGCATGAAATACATACATGAAAGAATCAATATTCATACCACAACATAACATACATGCACTATATACCATGCACGATGTTAACTAGAAAGCATGCATATTATAGGTACAATCTCAGGTATAATAATTGATACGCAACGGAAATAAATACATAAGCAAAGGAAACCATAACATAGAGAACTTATCTTTTTATAAAATAAGACACCAACTGGCTACACACCAAGGACATTCCACCCAACCGTAGACACTATTGTTCCAAGTCTCAACAACAATGTCACCCTCGAGCTAGAGCTATGAATCCATAAGGATGGTTCCAGAGTGTTACTTGGCTTCCCAAACTAGTCAGCACTCAATCTCTCATAGGCTTCTCCAGCACTCATATCAATCCAAGTACCCAACTCTCTTCTACCCATATTGCACCACCCAAGAGAATATGCATCCACCCTTCTCTGTCGCGTAGTCCCTCAGGCAGTCCCTCTCCATTCAGGGCTCCAGTGCAGCTGGTCTAGAATCTCCATGTTGGGACTCTCAGTAATCACAGTTGTGATCAAATCTAGTCATATGCCAAGCATCTCAGACATGCAGGCCTCAAATCATGGTTGGACTACACCAGCAATCTCTACAACCAACAAAATTGTGGTTTCTCTTCAGCAGTTTGTCTTCCTTTCCCAAACCAAGACACCAAAGTGAGGAAAGATGAGTGAATGAAGGGATGGACAGAGTGAAGAATCCATGAGAGAGGATGAATAGTGAAAATAGCGGGTGAATGAATGCGTGAGGTGACCAACAACAACTCCAGAATGGGGAACGTGAATGAGAGTATTTTCCAATGGGAGAACGAACCAACCAACCCCTTCCACAGACCAGGGACGGGTTTTTGTAATTCCTAGGAATCAAGAACCTCTTGTTATTCCCCCAAGATCTCATGTAAATGATCGCTCCCCCCCACCCATTACACACAAAATAAGTAAATATAAAATAAATAAGCACTTAGCCCCCTCAACCCCCTCTCTTGTGGAATCATAGCCCCATCATTATTTATTATTAATAATGATGAAAAAAATGCATTTCTTAGACATATTGGCCTTTTAATAATTGTTTAAGAACTTTGTCCTCTCAGCAATGCAACAATACATTATTGTATATGGGGGCTCAAAACCTGGGGTGTTACATCTCCTCCCCCTTATTTTGGCACTATCCTCAGTGCATATACAAAACATGAATCAAAATTCCAAAATTTATTCAAAAAGTTGTTTGTACTCTACCTGCATGGCATCTTCATTCTCCCATGTAGCATCTTCAGGACCATAGCAGGTCCACTGAACTTTTACCAGCTCTATAACTCGATTTTGGAGCATTTTGAATTTTTTGTCCAGTATTTGCACCGGTTGGACCTGAAAGTATCCCTCCGTCTCTACCTAAATCAAATGCCAATAAACAACATGGTTAAGATCATGTACATATTTATTTAGTAAAGAGACATGAAACACATTATGCACTTTCATGGAAACACGCAATTCAATCATGTATGCAACTGGCCCTATTCTATCCAATATCTCAAATGGACCACAGTATCTAGCTACCTTCTTTGTACAACTACCCAACTTCAAGGAGATCTTCTTGGGATTTACTTTCAACAGCACATGTTCTCCTACTTAAATTTTCTTGTTTTCTTATTCTTGTCGGCTTAAACCTTCTGTCTATCTTGAGCTGCCTTTAAATTCTACATAATCTTAACCATCTGGTCTTCCATTTCCTTAAGAAACTCCGACCAAAGGACCACTCTATTTGTTGGGTTTTCCCATCTTACTAGAGTACTGCACTTTCTACCATACAAGGCTTCAAATGGGCTCTTCTTCAATGAAGCTCGATACCCATTATTATAGGCAAACTCAACCAAGTGCAGGTAATATTCCCACTTAGATGGCTTATCCATCACATACATTCTTAACATGTCTTCAATTACTTGGTTGACCATCTCTATCTTCCCATCTGACTGTAGATGGTATGTTGTGCTAAATTTCATATTTGTACCAAATCCTTTGAATAATCCTTTCCATAAATTTGAAGTAAACCTAGTTTCTATGTCCGAGACAATTGTCCTAGGTATCCCATGAAACCTAGCAATTTCCTTCATGTAAATTTATGCAATGTTAGCTATTGTATGATTTTTTTTTACAGGAACAAAATGAGCATCCTTTGTCAATTTATCAACCACTACCATGATTGAATCGTGTTTCCTTATTGTCCTCAGAAATTTAGTTATAAAGTCAATGGTTATCACTTCCCATTTCTTCTTTGGAATCGGTAATGGTTGTAGCAACCCCACTAGGTGTCTATGATCAACCTTCATTCTCTGTCATTCCAAACACCTGGCAATGTAATCAACAACATCATTTTTCATTCCCGGCCAAAAGAATTTGCTTCTTACTGCTATAATTATTTTTTGGTAACCGAGATGTCCAACATATGGAACATTATGCATTTATTTTAGTACCAAATTCCTAAGTTCTCCGGAACTAGGAACATAAATTCTATTTTTATGCATAAGTAGTCCATCTTACTTTATCTCATACTCTTTCACTTTATGTTGTACATATCCTTGTTGTAATATTTCCTTTACCTATAGGTAATCTTCATCTGTAACAAAAACATCTAAAATTTTTCTCTTCAAGTCTGACTGATGCACACTAACAGTTGTAGCATGCATGAGTTGCACTCTTCTACTAAGTGCATTGACAAATTTATTTTCTTTTCCTTTGATATGCTTGATATCAAAATCATATTCACTTAATAATTCAAGCCATCTTATTTTCATGGCATTCAAAGTTGGTTTATCAAAAAGATACTTCAGACCATTGTGGTTTGTTATTAGTTCAAATCTATTTCCCATGAGATAATGCCCCCACATCTTCAATGCATGAACAATGGCAGCAAGCTCCAAGTCATGCGTGGCATATTTCCTCTCATGCTCCTTAAGCTTTCTAGACTCATAAAAAATGACATGACCATTTTGAGTGAGGACTCCACCAAGTCCTTCCTTGCACGCATATGTGCATACCACAAAATTTTCATTTGGGTCAGCAATCTTAAAAATAGGTGCACTAGTAAGTAATTCTTTCACCGAATTAAAATTTTCTTCACACTCATGTTTCCATTCAAATTTAATTCCCTTCTTTTGCAAAGAAGTGATGGGATGAGAAATCTTAGAGAACCCTGCTATAAACCTTTTGTAGTAACCAGCTAACCCCATAAAAGACCTGACTTATGAAAAATTCCTGGGGCACTAACCATCCTCCAATGGCCTCAATCTTCTTAGGGTATACTGTTATACCCTGTTCTGAAATAATGTGCCCCAAGTAATGGATCTGTTCTTGATAAAAAGAACACTTACTCATCTTGGAATACAACTGATGTTCTCTCAACACTTGCAGTACCAGTCTTAAGTGATGCTCATGCTCTTCCTTTGACTTAGAATAGACAAGTATGTAATCTAGGAATACTATGACAAACTTATCCAAGTAATTTCTGAATATGCCATTCATTAAGCACATAAAGACATTGGGTGCATTGGACAATTCAAATGGCACCACTACAAATTCATAGTGCCCATACCTAGTTCTGAAGGTTGTCTTATGGATATCTTCTTCCTTGATTCTTACCTGATGGTATCTTGATCTCAAGTCTATCTTTGAGAATATCTTTTCTCCTCTTAGTTGATCAAAGAGGTCATCAATTATGGGTAGAGGATACTTGTTCTTTATAGTAGAATTATTCAACTGTCGAAATTCAATACACAACCTCAAGGTGCCATCTTTCTTTTTGACAAAGAGTATTGGTGCTCCCCAAGGTGAAACACTTGGAGGTATGTAACCTTTCTTCAACAATTCCTCCCACTGCATTTGTAATTCTTTTAACTCTAGTGTGCTCATTCTGTAAGGTTTTTTTGACACTGGGGCAACTCCTGGCACTAGATCAATAGAGAAATCTATTTCCCTTTTTGGTGGCAACCCTGGTATTTCTTGGAATACATCCTTGAATTCTTGTAGTATCGAGAAATATTCAAGGCTTTTCCCCTTTGTCTTTCCTGGCTCCTCTACATGGGTTGCATACAATTGAAACCCTTTCCTGAAACATCTCTTCAGCAGTAAGGCTGAAATATCCCTTATAGAGATGGGTCTTGGAAATCCTTTCACAATGCTCTGCTTTCCATCTCCATCAAGACATGTAAATGTCTTGCTATGACTATCTAGGACATCATGATGCTTGTCCAACCAATCCATTCCAATTAGAATATCATAAGACCCCAATGGTATGATATTTAGATCAACACTAGTATTCACACCATTAAGACTTATGGAACAACTTCTGACCACCTCATGGATTCTCCTTTTGGTTCCAGTGGCTAGTTGAACCAAACTTGATTTCCCAAGCTTACTTTTCTCCAAATGTAATCTATCCACTATTTTAGGATCAATGTAACAATGACTTTCTCCTGAATCAATTAAAATAGAAATAGAATGATTTATGATCTTACCTTCTACCTCGATCATGTTGGATTGGTATTCTTCTTGTGGATCATCTAAGGTTGCATAAATCATTCTCATGTCTTCGACTATTGTATCCTCTTAGACGTTGTGCACAGTCTTCACCCTATCCTTTCTATGTGGCAAATCCTTGTACAAGATATCTTCTTTGCATCCCCAACACTGGATTGGTGGTCTTCCCCTTTCCCAGGGAGTCTTCTTTCTTGGAATCATCCTTAGCATATTGATCTTGATGATTTTTATTAGGATCATTTCTATTGAAAGGAGGTTTGAATCCATTCCTCCTCTGATTAGACTTCTCCTTCTTCTTGTCCTTCCAAGATTTCTGCATGGACTCTCTGCCCTGGCCTTACTCATACAGGTATTTAGCCTTCCTGATGATCTCAGTCAAGGTCTTGGGCTCATCATAACAAATATTTTCTTTATAAAATGTGGGAATTCCACTCAAAAACCTTTGTATATTTACCTTTTCATCATTTATAAACCCAACATACTTTAACAACCCCAATAACTTCTTCTCATACTCTTCCATAGTCATGCTTCCCAGCATGAGTTCAAAGAACTCCTGCATTTTCTTGTCATAAAAATTCTCTAAGAGGTACTCCTTATGGAAATACTTCTCGAATTGCTTCCAAGTGATCTTATTCTCATTGATATGTTCAACTTGCTTTAGTTGATCCCACCACATTTCATCCTTACCATGCAATAGGTAGGTGGCAATTCTGGCTTCTAGATTTGATGAATAATTGTGCAATTGGAAATATCTCCTGAGTCCAAGCGACCATGCTTCAACATCATCTTCCCTTTATCTTTCACCATCAAAGTTTGGTGGCTTTAGCTTCCTCATTTCTCCTTGAAAACGGTCCACCTCATGTCTCCTTCTTTGGTCCCTAATAGGAGACACCGCTGGACTGCTTAAGGAATAATCAGATGCATAAAACCTTCTTTCTGAGTAAGGAGGTGAGTGATGTCTCTGAGCTCTGCTAGGACTTCTGTAATAACCAACTCTTCCACGATCATCTCTTCTTTCATGACACATGCCTTCTTCCTCATGATTTGATCCATTCTTGGATTGACTTTGCAACTGATTTAATCTCTGCAGCACTCGAGCATTTATCTATCTTTTCTCTCTCATTATCCTCTCATTGTCTTCATTGTAGCTCTATACTTCTATTTTCATGCTCTTCACAGTTTCTAGCAATGTTTCTTACTCCCCTCGGCCCTTGCATCTGTTGGATTCTATCTCTGCATTGCCAATTCTGGTATTCTGGCCTTTGGCCTCTTTATCATGGTTGGAGGCTCCCTCGCCTTCTTCCATTTCTTCAATACGCATTCTGAGCTGATGTGTGTAAATCCCTTAATTATGAAAAATGTGCAAGTGACCATTTTGTCATAAATAAGCATACTATAAACAAAATTGTCAATAATGCTACATATCCTTTCAACTCATGAAGAATGTATATGAATAACACTTCCATTTTATCCCTGGGTAGATACAAAAATCAATTATGCACCGACGCTTCCTTCAAACCATTTCCCAAGTGACCACGGCTCGAAACCACGGGCCAAATCCTTCATGGCGCTTTTTTGTGTTAAAAACACTATATCAAAGATCGTGTGGTTGCGAATCGATCGAGGGTTGAGATCAATGGTCAACAGAAACTCTAGGACTCCAGGCTCTAGGAGTTCCGGACTGTCCACCCTCTCAACTCTTTCAGAATGCGAAGTCTCCAGACTGTAGGATATGTTGCCACGTATCTTGTCTCGATCGATAGTTAGGATTTCCTTCGTGGCTTTGGGCTTCCGGGCTTCCCCAAGCGCCTTTCCACAGATCTCCCGGAGTTCTGAAATACCAAAGTCCCTCTCCTTCCTCCACGTATCACCTCCCGATCAATGGTGGATATTAACTCCGGCCTTCAGGAGTTCTCGACCCAAGCAAATTGCAACTCAAAATCTCTAGAGTACCATCTCTGGACCTTGGGATCTTGCGCCACATCCCTACTGTAATCAAGGGCTGATATGGACTCTGACCTTCGGGCCTTCAAGAGTCCTCAACCCCAATGCTTATGCCTTTAATCCTCTGGAGTTCCAAGTCCCCAGACTATGGGATCTACCTCCACATGGAAGAAAATAAGGTATGAACACGTGGCCCTATCTGATGACAACATGTGTCATATAATAACTGGCACAAATGGTCTTTGGAAAACATGAAACACGGTGACACATGGCAAGCTCCAAGTGTGTCCACGTCACTCTAGGTGACGTCAGTAGGCCACGTCACCCCGGTGCCTCATGCCTTTGAGGCTTCTAAACTTCAGGAGACTCCTCCCCACTACACCACAAATCCCCCAAATGCCAAACTCCTAAATCGACTGATCTATAAACACATGTCCTCAAACACGAATGGTCTATATTTACTCCAGGGGTTCGAGACTTTGGATATTTCTGCTGCTAAGCACCACCATACCCTGGACTATCGAACGCCAAACTTACGACCCTTGTTAATATTAGGACACATATACCTGAACATGGAGGGTCCAAATTTACTCCGAATTTTTGGAATTTGGGAGACTTTCTTCCTGGTAGCTTAAGGGCTCACTTCTCTCGGAATGCCAAATCTCTAAACTATTGTGAGATCTATGGCTCACACTTTATCATACACAGATCATATGGCTGGAGTCTGATATTCTACACTTTGCTTCACCTCCTAATATATGCTTGACCCAACAGCCCAAACCTATCCTTGGAAAAATCCAACGGTCAGGTACTCCTCCCCGTGATCTACGACGTAGATTCACTCCGAGACTTCGGAGCTTCGAGGTTTTGGGCTTCTTTTATAACAAGTAACTTGAAACTGTCGAAGAAGCAAAGCCCAAAGGACTTGAGGGTTTAACCTCCATGCTCTTTTCCCAGATATGACAGTTTTGAGGGATTCAAATCCTTCCCAAGTAGATCCTACGACCATCGTGACTTTCCAAACCGCTACACCTCCTGAGCTTTCAAACATTGTTAAGGTGTGCTCTCAGTGCCTTCTCACACTCTGCAGCTTAATTTTTCTGTGATTTTTTTGCTCCAATCTCGGTTTACATGGCCCATCCAGGCTTAGTATTGGAACCATGAGCTCTGATACCAATTTGTAACGTCCCCATCCACCCACAAGCCGGGAAACGCCACTACATTTCTTCTATGTTACCAAACTGTAACATACCCAGCCTGTGACTGGAAGCCATGCCACACCAAGAACGCATCTCTTGGTTGATTTGGAAACTCTAATAACATTTAATTAATAAAGAAGCATGAAATACATACATGCAAGGATCAATATTCATACCACAACATAAAATGCATGCACGATATACCATGCACAACGTTAAATAGCAAGCATGCATATTATAGGTACAATCTCAGGAATAATAATCGATATGCAGTGGAAATAAATACATAAGAAAAGGAAACCATAATAGAGATCACTTATATTTTATAAAAGAAGACAACAACTAGTTGTAGACTAAGAACGTTCCACCCAACCATAGATATTGTTGTTCCAAGTCTCAACAACAATGTCACCCCCGAGATAGGGCTATGAATCCACAAGGATGGTTCCAGAGTGTTACTTGGCTTCCCAAACCAGTCAACACTCAAGCTCTCACAGGCTTCTCCAACACTCACATCAATCCAAGTACCCAGCTCTCTTCTACCTAGCCTGCTCCACCCAAGATAATAGACCTCCACCCTTCTATGCCACACAGTCCCTTAGGAAATCCCTCTCCATTCAGGACTCTAGTGCAGCTAGTCCAAAATATCCATGTTGGGACTCTCAAGACTCACAGATATGACTAAATTTGGTCACATGCCAAGCATATCAGACATGCAGGCCTCAGATCATGGCTAGACTACACCAACAATCTCTACAGCCAACAAAACTGTGGCTGCTCTTCAGCAATTTGTCTTCCTTTCCCAAGCCAAGACACCAAAATGAGGAAATATGAGTGAATTAAGGGATGGATGGAGTGCATACTCCATGATAGAGGATGAACAATGAAGAGAATGGGTGAATGAATGTGTGAGGTGACCAACAATATCTCTAGAATGGGGAACATGAATGAGAGTATTTTCCAATGGGAGAACAGATGAACCAACCCCTTCCACAAACCAAGGATGGGTTTTTGTAATTCGTGGGGATCAAGAACCTCTTGTTAGTCCCCTAATATCTCACGTAATTGATCCCCCCCCCCCC
>ML793148.1:129766-145026 GCA_009831015.1 Picea engelmannii
CCCTCTCTTGTGGAATCATATCCCCCTATAACTCTAGTCCTTGTTCGTCTAGCAGCCAACGATGTATTTATTATTAATAATGATCAAAACATTACATTTATTAGGCATACTGGTCTTTTAATAATTGTTTAGGCACTTTGTCTTCTCAACAATGTAACAATACATTATTTAATATGGGGGCTCAAAACCCGAGGTGTTACATTTGACACCAGTATGTTACATGATCTCTTTGTGATAGTATTCCCATTCACCCTTGTTTAGAGCATCCTATGTTGATCCACCCCTTTATACCCTATATTCTATCTATCCCAATACCCTCTTTAGTCCCAACATATCCTTCTTAACTCACCCTCATCTTGGTTTGTCATTTCTTACCATTAGTTATGTTTACCCTCTAAGTTATCATTTATAATCCATTAGCATATTTGTTTATCATCACTCTTGGAATTCTATAGTTGTATCCAAGACATCTTCACGATTATGCTTTAAACAATGGAATGTTTGAGTCCTATCCTCATTAGATGACTCATCCATTGTTGTATCAACCTCAAACAGTCCCATTTTCTACATGATATGTTGCACCTCATTTTAGTTTTAATGGTTTCCTTATACCCTTATTTCAATGAACATTCCTCTATCAACATTAAAATCTCTATTATGTGGGTTTGGTTTAGAGTCTTTGTACACCTTGGTCCCATTTACTGCATTGGTGGGTCACCTTGGACTAGGCAAGGAGAATCATCATTACTCCTTGATTTTTTAGTTGCTCATGTGCTTGACACCAATTTATTACCGCACCATTGACCACTAGACATGTATGATTGTTTCCAATATTTTTGAGTCACCAGGTGGGATATTCCCTTCATGTAGCTTCTTACATGTTCCTGATAGTGATGGATCTAGGTTTACAACTCTAGTTTCAAATTTCAAGATGTGTTTGGATCCACTCAGTAGTTTTTGAACCTATAGGTTGAGATTTTATTAGGGCCCATTTTTCATTTAGCGAAGATTTTATGGTTGTTAACCTACCTCTGGCATGCCAATGTTCCTTAACATGTGTGCATACATGATACAATATTGATTATGCTTATGTACTTTGATCCAACTCCATTTTTTCATGATCCCATATTATACTATGAAAAATTTAGACTTTTGACCATGATTATGTACTTTGATCTAACTCCAAATTGTCTTCATCCCATATTATTCTTTGAAATTTTCATGAGCATAGGGATACCCAATTCATTGATATTGAGATCTTATATACACCTCACCTCATGGTTTTTTGTTTTATAGGTGTTTCTCCTCCTCTTATTGGTAGGTGGTCCTCCCTCTTTGGACAATCATCTTCTTATCCAATTCATTACATTGTTTGGGAAACAAATCATGATGCATTTTGGGTATACAAACTATTTCTAACCTCAGACATCAAGGAGAAATTGTTATCAACCTAATTTTTCTCATTTGTATGGTTTGAGTAGTTTTGGCCATATACGTCACTATTGTAGTCATAACCTACAGTATGTGCCCAAATTCATAATCATATGACTATATGGTACCTCACTTAGCTGATTCAACCCATAGTTTGACCATTTTCTTAGGCACATAGATTATTCCCCCTTTTCTACACATGATGGGTATAAAATACGTAATTTCTATGGACACTTGAATGCAAAAAATGACTAGTCAACAGTTCATTAATGTGCACCTAGTTGTTTAGATCATGTGATGGGTATGTGTTGGGACCTTTTAAAACCCTTAATATAATTAATATAATTAATTTAGCTTTCCATGATGTCCAATAACCTTATGAATTGTCATTAATACATCAAGATATTTCACATGGAAACTAGATCCACTATTAACATATAAATAAATGTCATAGGAATGCATTTTACATGGGGAAGATAAGTGCAAGGTCATGCTACCAGAATTTCCTTAGAGAGATGTGAAGCCATAATTATTTTCTCTCCAACATTGATACTTTCTTTCATAATATATATTTCCACCATTTTTCTCCACAACGGAGCTTTCCCCTTTCTATCATTATTTGGAGCATGAGAACACAAGGAGACAAAGGAACCTCCTAAAGAGAGTCTTTGTAGCCCACCTTTCTACAACAAATCCATCTCTCCATGTGTAATATTGTGATTCTTTATTTCCTTTTTCTGAGTGAATACAAACATGTTACTCTTCCCACTATAATCTATGTTTGAATGTTAGATTATGGTTTGTTATTCTCCATAATCTAGGGATTAGGGATAGTAGTAATTACATGGGCTATATGGTCAAGGTTGATGAGGGTTATGGATGACATGGGTTAGATATGGTCATGGTTATAGGGATGATAACATTTATAGGGATCATGATTGAGGGTTAGGGATTTTAGAGGTTATGGATTAATATAGGGATTAATTTTTAGGAGCTATGATGGTAAAATATATATATTTAGTGATTGAAGGTTACACAATTTAGGTTTGATAGGATTTAACAATAAAGAGTTATCATGGTTAGGGTTTATAGGAGTTAGGATTAGTGGTTATAGGGATATTATATCTATTGAATATATGGGGTAGGAGTTATATGTTTTAGGGATGAGGGATTATATGTGTTAGTGTTTATAATACCTAGGGGTCAGAGGGATTTTTGGGTTATAACATGTAGGATTATAAGGAATAGGGGTTGTAAGGGTTATGAGATAAGAGTTAGGGTTATTAGGATAAGGTGTTGATTGAAGGTGATCATTGTTAGGCTTTGTTAATATAAAATTTGTTCATGGGTATATGGTCTAGGGATTAGGGGATATAAGGGTATAGATTAGGGATTGTAATATTCATAAGGGTTGGAAATGATATGGGTTATGAGAGTAAAGGGTTAGATATTAAAATGGACAAAAAGTATGGGTTACATGTTTTAGGGGTAAGGTTTCTAAGGGTAATGGGTTATAAGGATTAAAATATAGAGGTCATGGGTTACAAATATTAGGTGTAAAAGGTTATAGGGCCTATGGTTTATAAATATTTAAGGGGTTCGGGGCTATAAGGGTTTGATGTTAGGTGTGATAACATTTATAGGGGTTAGGAGTGAAAGGGGTTAAGAATTAAAGGTTGTAAGGTTTTGGAGTTATGGATTATAGATGTGAAGGTTATAGGTCGGGTGATAAGTTAAGTGGTAAAAATGATTAGGATTTATTGTGGTTAAGAATTATAGGGGTTACATGTAGAAAGTTATTAAAATTGGGGATAGAGGTCGGTTATTAGGGTGAGGTATAAAGGATTACATGGGTTAATGGTTATAGAAATTAGTATGCCTAGAGTGATTAAGGGGTATAGTGGTTAGAGATTAGGGTTATGGTGATTAGGGAATGGGGGTTAAAGGGATTAGGGTTTGAGGTTTAAGGGTTATAGGAGTTATGAGTTAAGGTTTATTAGAGTTACCAATCTAAGTTTATTTTGGATAGTGGTTATAAGGTTTAGTTGTTAAGGGTTATATTTTTTAGGGAATAGGTGTTGTAGGGGTTAAGGGTGTTTGGATTTACTAGGGTGATAAGGGTTATCAGGGTTAGGGGTTATAAAGGTTAAGTGTTGTGGGGGTTGTATTTGTTAGGATGATATGAATGACTAGGGTGATGAGGATTAGGGACTATAGGGTTTTCAATGGTTGGGGGTTAATGCGTGAGGTTTGGGATTATGGATTAGGAGTTAGGGAGATAGAGTTTATAATGGTTGAGAGTTATAGGGGGATGAAAATTAGGTGTTATAATGGTTAGGTTTAGGTGATTTGGGTTTTAGGTTTATTAGGGAGTTAGAATTTTTATTTCTAAGGGGGATGGATTATAAGGTTTAGGGTTTATAAGAGATATGGGAAATGGATTAGAGGAATTGTTAAGGTTATAAGTTCTAGGATATTATGGATTGTATGTGTAATACCCCAAGGCCGAGCCCCTGTTGAATTCTAATTATGTTTATAGGTTGTTGAGCCAAGTGTTTATAAGCTAGGAGGATTATGTGATGATTAGGCTAGAGAGCCTAAATGCTAAAGGCGAGTGAGCCTATTTTTGTATATGTAAATACTCATATCATTAGTATAAATACATCATTGTGTGTAGACCAACCATGAAGAAAGATTTATGGGGGACTAAGATCCACTAGGTAGGGGAAGGGAAGGGGCTAATAAGCTAGGGTAAAAGGGTAAGCCAAAAGGCTTATCTAAAGAGGGAATAATTTAATATTATACTAAAAGGCATGTTGGACGATAATGATTTTTATCCTAAGTTCCTTGGGGAAAGGAACGAACTCCAAGTGGAGACGGATGCACTCCTAGAGAGTAAGGTGTCAACCAAGACACATGCAAATCTAAGAGGGTGTTATTCCCATGCAGGGGGGCTCATTCATGGAGGGAGGTATTCTTTCCTTGGACATCTCTCCCCATTCACTCATGGACTCATGCACTTAGACACTAAGTATTCACGCAATAGCCACTTCCTCCATTATTGACCTCTGCAAGTTATGCAACCTGCAAACCCCGTGAAGCTAACCCATTTTAATTTTGTGAAGCATAGCATGACTGCACAGTGCCTGAGCCATATCACACCCTAGCCATTTTTTTGTTGTTTCCCATGCTTTTCTCTAGATTGGTGTGGCTTGTTGTCATTACCAGAGCCCATACTCTATTTTCTTGTTGTTATTACCTTGACAGGATATGCCTGGGAGCTGGACTGAAGAAGCGGGTTGTCAGGCTTGTGAGAAACTCTATCTAGGTGAGAGAGGTTGATGGGGAAGTGATTTTCCTAGAGGGAGCCTCACGAAATTTATAGTGCTCTAATACTTCTTGTCTGGCTTGTTGTTGAAGCCCTGGAAGGGGAGTGGGGTAGTCGAAGGACTCTCGAGCAGAGAAGGGGAACACTCCTTGGGGTGGGACAGGCATGTGGGGAATTAGGGACTATAAACTATGGACGTGAGTGGACTCCTGGGGACAAAATCCTTCCTGGAGACTTTGTAATCTCATCCTAGCCTAGGATTCCCTTTACTCTGGGTGGAGTTTAGTCTGAGCTCGAGGTGACCCACTACTGATAGCTTGGAGCAGCGTGGTCTAAGGCTGGGAGGTTCATGGAAGGTATGCACACAATTGGTTGCCTTCTTAAACAAATAAGTAATCTTTATATATGCTTAATTACATGTTTTATGTTACACATGTGTTTATTTACTATACGTTTCCACAAAATTTTGTGTATGTTAACAACAAGTAGATGTTTGTTTTTAATTTATTAAGTATGATATTTTACGAAAAAATGAAAGTGAGTCTTTCTGTAAGGTGGCATGGCCTGACCCTAGGATGGCTAGGGACGTTAAAAATTAGTATCATATCTTGAACATAGAAAAATCGTAGTAGCATTCCCGCTTGGGTGGTTGGGGGTGTTACAATTTGGTATCAGAGCCCATGGTTTTAAAACTGAACCTGGATGGGCCATGTATGAGTAAATTGAATTTATAGAGTGCCATAAGGGCGTTGGGAGAACACTTGGATGGTATTTGAAATATCAAGAGGTGTGGCGGATAAGGAATCCACAATAACCATGGTTATGGGCCAAAAAACTAAATTTGGGTTGTGGGATCTATGCGAGGGGAGGCAGACCCTTCCCAGCTGTCGAATATGGAAAAGGTGCATGATAGTTAACCTACAAGTCCTTTAGAATTTGTGACTTCGGCAAAGTTTATGTTTTTTTGAGAAAAAGGGGCCGAAGCCCAAAGTTCTGAAGTCCCAGAGTGATTTTTAGCCATAGATCATTTAGGAGGAGGAGAGCCATGGATTTTCCCCAAGTAGTTTGGTGGTTTAGATTTTGAGGAAATTGGTTGAAGTGTACACAAAATGGAATTCCTCCCGAAGTCCTGAAGTTTGGAACTCATCCAAACCATTCGATCAAAAAGGACATGTGTCCGCATATCAACTGTGCAAAGTTCGGCAGTTTGGCGATTTGGGAGAACCGAGACGTAATGTTAAGAAAATCTTTGAATTTCTGGAGCCCCACAGTCCTGAAGTTCTGGGAAGCGATTGTTTGATGTTTCGGAGTTCGGAAGAAATGTTGTGACGAGCCGAGAAATCCTCTGAAGCCCTGAGCTATGAAGTGTCGAAGCATGGATTGTGATGTGGCATGATGACATCACCTGGGGTGACGTGGACCTCCCCTAGGCATGCCACATGTCATATGGTTTTGTAATTTTGATGACCTTGTTGGACCAATAGAAGTCCGACACATGGGGGGCATGTGTCACCATCTTATATGATGACATATGTACTACGTGGACCCCAAAAAGTTAAGAGGTTCAAGAATTCAGCGTTCAAAGGAATTGAGTGAAGAAGTTGTTAAATATTCCAAATCTCGAAGCTCCGAAGTGCCGAAGTGATAAAGCACCGAAGAGTCCATGAATTTGGCATTCGAAGGAAGTGTTAGAAGAAGTTGTGAAATATTTCGAAGTTCAAAGCGTCAGAGCGTCGAAGCTTCGAAGAGACACCGGTTCAGTACTTCGTCGGTTGGACATTTAGAGGAAATAATGGATGGTGAAGGAAGAACTCCCAAAGTCCCAAAGTTTCAAAGTCATGGAGGTGACGCGATCTATCGACGTCTCCTGGGGTGACGTGGACTCACGGGATACATGCAACGTGTCATCATTTTCAAGCTTTTCAAGGGCCCTTCGTGCCCAATTAAGATGTGAAACATGTCGTCCGTTGGATGGATCCATGTGTCCACTCTGTAATTCTTCCATGTGACACACTGATACATAGATGTTGATTAGACCTCAGCGGTTCGTCAGTCCGACGATCAAGTAAAACAAAGAAAGAAGGAAGTGAAACCTTTGAAGCACGAAGCCCCAAAGAATTTCACTATTTCGACCTTCAAAGGAATTACTAGATGCTACAGTTAGAACTTTCAAATCCCAGAGTCCTGGAGCTCCTGTTGACCGTAGATCTAAACAAAGAATGAGGATCCCCGATCAGTGTGTCCTCTGAGTATCTGAAGTGTGAATCTCCGGAGAGCCAGTCTGGGAATTCGCCAGTTCGACGTTCGGGAGAAATCAATGTGGAAGTTGTAAGAACTTATGAAGCCTAAAACTCCGGAGGATTGGAGTCCCGAAGCACCGAAGAAGCAATATTAAGGGAGTTCGCCACTTCGGCATTCAAAGAAAATGAGGTGAGGTGAAAGGAAAACCTATGAATCCCTGAAGTCCCGAAGCATAGGATAAGTGCCATATTAATAAGCACTTGGTAATAACCCGTGGTCACATGTGAATGGGGGCCAAAGAAAAGGGGCTAATGCCCGAAAAATATTTTTAAGTTTTTAAGGAAGAAAAAAAGGGGCTTAGAAAGGGATCCCACGGGTTCTATCTAGTTTGGACCTGCATCAAAAGAGGTACTAAAGACCTAAGAACTTTATGATAGGATCAAGAAAATATATAAGAGCCATTTAGCTCAGAGAAAAGAGATCAGTTACACAAGGAGTGCAGCAATGAAAAAAAACACAAATTTTAAAGGTCCATAGATTTCTGCTCAAAGCTCATAGTTGAGCAAGGAAGCAGTCATTGGAAAGGTCTAGGAAAATAGAACATAGTTTTTCACCCAGAAAAGGGGGTTGATCAGACAAGTACTCAAAAAATCAGAGAAAATAATTTTGATAGGTTATTGAACCAAAATGGTTCATGTTTTTATAAAATTGTTGAATCAGTTAGCCTGACAAGGTTCTATTGGTTGCACATTTTGAAAAATTAACAACAACTTGATTAGATCAGAATCAACACAGAGTGCAGAGAGGTGGAGGATGCATAGGGGTCTTACAACCAGGAATATGAGATTAGAGGAATGGATTTCCATTTGGGTATGGAAGGAACAAACTTCAAAGGACATGGAGAAGGAAAAGATGATAACATGAATATGGTTGAGAACATTAGAAATTTACAGAAAGATGTCCAGAGTCACAAGGTTGGTAATGAAAGGCTTATGAAATACAAAGAGCAGCATGAATACTTCAATATGAATTTAATGCAAAGCCTGGACAGAATTGAAAAGAAGTTGGATAAGGAGAGTGGCTCCAACAAATCAGGAAGCCACAGGACCCCTGAGGGAAAAGGAAGATCAAGGAGTGATAGCAGACATCACCATCACTCCCAAATACATTCCAATAGGAGAGCACACAACAAATCAAGTCCATATCCTATTAGGAAGCATCATAAGAGGTCTAGGGTGGATTAATTGAGAGGATAAATGAATAATATCAAACCTCATAACTTTCATGGAGAGCACAAGAAAGATGAATATGCCGAGACATGGTTGTTGGGCATGAGAAAATATTTCTAACTGCGTAATTATTCTTCTCACATGGAAGGAAGAATTGTTATTTATCAGTTGAAAGGAAAGGAATCCATGTGGTGGGATCATCTTGTGCAAGTGCAACACATTAGAGAGAATAATGTTGCACGGAAGGAATTCAAGAAGCATTTTGAGAAGAAATACTTAACCAAGAGGTACTATGACAAAAAGATGAAAGAGTTATTTGAACTCAAACTGGGCAGCATGACCATTGATGAGTATGAAAGGAGATTTTTAGAATTGTTGAAGTATGTCTCCTTCATCAAGGATGAGACAATTAAGATCCAAAGATACATGAGTGGGATACCATCTTTCATCAGTCATAAGATTCAACATGATGATCCTAAAATTTTGGAGGAAACCATAAGAAGAGCCAAGTGCTTATATGATCATCATAAAGGAAAGCCTACTTTTCAAAAAGCTTGGGAAGACAAGAATAAATTCAATATGGAATGGAGGAAGAAGGGGAACAAGCCACCATTCTTCAAAAATAGTTCTTTGGGACAACAAACCCCTGGAGACCCCAGAATGACTGAGACAGGTGGGCAAAGGCCAAGGCAGACACCCATTAAATGTTGGGGTTGTAAAGGAAACCATTTGTAAAGAGACTTTCCTCACAGAAAAGATAAAGTGAGAGTTTTCCATAATGTATAGCAAGATGAAACAGTGGAGGACATGGGCAGAACTGTTCCAAGGATCTATGCAGCCCTGGACAACAAGCAAGTAGAATTTCAATCACACATGATTGAAGTAGAAGGTATGATCAATAACCATGCCTTTATTATTTTAATAGATCTAGGATCTAGTCATAGCTATATAGATCCTAAGGTAGTTGAAAGATTGCAATTTCCAAGAAGTAAGTATGGGAAATCTTAGCTGGTGCAGCCGGCTATAGGAGCCAAGAGAAAAGTTGTTGAGTTGGTTAACTCATGTCAAGTGGACATGAATGGGCTAAGTACCAAGGAATATTTGAACATATTTCCCTTGGGTTCATATGACTGTCTAATTGGTATGGATTGGTTGGACCAACACCATGTTGTCTTAGACTGTCATAATAAGGCATTTACTAGCCTGAATGAGGAAGGGAACCCAAGAACAATCCAAGGAATTCCCGGGGCATTTACTGTCTGAGAGATATCAACAATGCAGCTGAAGAAGTGTTACAGGAACAGTTGCCAAATATTTGCATCTCATATGGAGGAAGCACCTAAGGTTAAGGTGCCAAATATTGAGGATCATGCAGTCCTAAAATATTTTGAAGATGTGTTCAAGGAGATAGCAAGACTACCCCCAAAGAGAGATATTGATTTCTCTATAAACTTAATGCCTGGAGGAGCTCCAGTATCCAAGACCCCCTACAGGATGAGTACACCAGAGCTGAAGGAACTGCAAATGAAACTTCAAGAAATTCTGAAGAAGGGGTGTATACACCCAAGTGTGTCACCTTTGGGTGTCCCAACTTTATTTGTGAAAAAGAAAGATGGGACATTGAGATTGTGCATTGACTTCACACAATTGAACAAAGTAACTATAAAGATCAAGTATACTTTTCCAAGGATCGATGATCTCTTTGATTAGTTGAAGAATGAAAAAATATTTTCAAAGATTGATCTCAGATATGGTTATCATCAGGTGAGAATTAAAGATGAATATATTAGAAAGAATGCCTTCAAAACAAGGTATGGTCATTACAAGTTCACAGTGGTGCCATTTGGGTTATCAAATGCACCAGTTGTTTTCATGTGCTTAATGAATGGTGTTTTTCGGGAATACTTAGAAAAGTTTATCATTGTCTTTTTGGATGACATCCTTGTATATTCAAAGTTAGAAGAAGAGCATGAACATCACTTGAGGATGGTATTACAAGTGTTAAGAGAGCATCAAGTGTAATTCAAATTGAGCAAGTGCTCATTTTATCAGATTCAAATTCACTATTTGGGGCATATCATGTCCAAAGAAGGGATAGTAGTGGACCTTGAAAATATTGAAGCTATTAAAGGGTGGACAACACCTAAGAATGTGATAAAATTTGTATCCTTCATGGGTCTAGCTGGATACTACGGAATATTCATTGCAGGGTTTTCAAGGATTCTCACTCAATCACTTCCTTGCAAAGGAAGGGGGTGAAGTTTCAATGGACAACAGAATGTGAAAGGAGCTTCCAACAATTGAAGCAATTGTTAACCAGTGCTCCAATTCTGAGAATTTCATATCCTAATGAGGATTTCATGGTTTTCACAGATGCATGCAAAGAAGGACTTGGTGGAGTCCTCAGTCAGAATGGTTTTGTGGTATGGTTTGAATCCAGAAAATTGAAAGAGCATGAAAGGCTCTATGCCACTCACGATTTGGAGTTGGAAGCCATAGTTCATGTCTTGAAGAAGTGGAGGCACTACCTCATGGGAAAAAAAATTGAGCTGAGAACAAACCATAATGGTCTAAAATATCTATTTGATCAACCAACTCTAAATTTCAGACAAAGTAGATGATTAGAGTTTCTCTCTGAGTATGACTTTGATATCAAGCACATCAAAGGAAAACAAAACAAAGTGGTTGATGCACTCTGCAGGAGAGTGCATGAACTACATGCTACAACCATTAGCATGTATCAAACTGATCTTAAAGGCAAAATTTCTTAGACTGCAAAAGCAGATTTGCAGTACATGGAGATAGTAAAAAAATTACAACAAGGTAAAATGCAACAGAAGGTTGAAGATTATAAATTGGGAAATGATGAAATTTTCTTGTACAAGAACATAATTTATATACCCAATTCTCATGAATTGAGGAGTATGATGTTGAAAGAGATGCTTAATGTACCTTTTGTTGGACACCCAGGATATCAAAAAACCATTGCAGTTGTCAAGAGACAATACTATTGGCTAGGAAGGAAGAGGGAAATTGTTGAGTATATTGATAAATGTCTGGAGTGTCAAAAGTTCAAGGCTAAGCATAGACACCCAGTTGGGTTGTTGCATCCATTTCCCATTCCTGAGTGGAAGTGGGAAGTTGTGTCAATGGATTCCATCACCAAATTTCCCAGAACAAGCAAGCATCATGATTCTATCATGGTGGTGGTGGACAAGCTTACTAAAGCTTCTCATTTCATTCCAATGAAGATTAATCACAAGGCAACCAATGTTGTTGATCTTTATATGAGGGAAGTAGCACACTTGCATGGCATATCCAAGACAATTGTGTTTGACAGAGACCCAAATTTCACCCCAAATTTCTGGAAGGGATTAATCAAAGGGTTCGAAAGAAATCTGAACTTCAACACATCTTATCATCCCGAGTCTGATGGGAAAACAGAAAGGGTGAACCAAGTGATAGAGGATATGCTAAGAATGTACATGATGGACAAACCATATAAATGGGAAGACTATCTACACTTGGTAGAATTTCCTTACAATAATGGGCACCAAGCATCTCTGAAGATGAGCCAATTTGAGGAACTTTATGGTAGAAAGTGAAACACACCAATAGGTTGGGACAACCCAGCTGATAGAGCAGTGGTTGGGCCAAAGTTGCTAAGGGAAATGGAAGAGAAGATGTCAAAGATAAATAAGAATTTAAAGGATGCTCAATATAGGAAGAAAAGATATGTTGATAAGGGTATAATTCATAGAGAATTTTGTATTCGAGATCATGTGTTTTTGAAAGTGAAGACCAATAGAATTTCCCTGAAGTTGGGAAACTGTTCCAAATTGGCAATCCGTTACTGTGGGCCATTTGAAATCCTAAAAGGATTGAGCTTGTATATTATATACTTGCATTACTTGCATCTATGACCATTCATAATGTTTTCCATGTATCATTGCTTAAGAAATATATACATGATGTTAATCATGTTATTGATTGGAATATGATTTAGCTGGAGCAAGAAGGCGCTTTTCAAGTGCATATGGTATGCATTTTGGACCGGAAAATCAAGCAGCTCTGGAATCGAGCCATCGAACTAGTAAAGGTCCAATGGACCTGGTATGGTCCTAAGGATGCAACGTGGGAGCACGAAGAGGCCATGCGGGCAAAATACCCGCATCTCTTTGACGATTTTTGAAAATATTGTTGTAATATGTAAATATGATGCACTGAGGACAGTGCATAAATAATGGGAGGTGATTGTAATACCCCAAGGTCAAGCCCCTGTTGAGTTGTAATTATGTTTATATGTTGGTGAGCCAAGTGTTTATAAGCTAGGAGGCTTATGTGATTATTAGGCCAGAGAGCCTAGATGCTAAAGGACAATGAGCCTATTTTTGTATATGTAAATACTCAAATCATTAATATAAATGCATCCCTGCATGTAGACTGACCATGAAGAAAGAGTTATGGGGACTAAGCTCCACTAGGTACGGGAAGGGAAGGGGCTAAGAAGCTAGGGTAAAATTGTAAGCCAGAAGGCTTATCTAAAGAGGGAATAATTTAATATTATTCTAAAACGGATGTTGGAGGATAATGATTTTTATCCTAAGTTCCTTGGGGAAAGGAACAAACTCCAAGTGGAGAGGGACGCACTCTTGGAGAGCATGGTGTCAACCAAGAAACGTGCAAATTTAATAGGTCCTTTTTCCCATGCAGTGGGGCTCACACATGGAGGGAGGCATTCTTTCCTTGGACATCTCTCCCCATTCACTCACGGACTCATTGTTAATATTATGGTAGCTTCGGGAGGTATGAACCTCTATTGTGACTTATGACGAGACTAGAATCCTCCGGAAGGAAGCAAAGAATTAAAGGAAACCTTAGACAAGTTGTCGACTGAACAAATATATTTAAATTGAATTTATTGATGCCCAGAAGGAGAAGTCGGCCCCAATTAGACTGGTCAGTCCACTATAAATACAGGGCACCAGTTTCATTATTTCACATCTCAGCAGTTCCAGAGAGAGCTAAATCTGTGCATGTAGTTGCAGACAGCAGCAGTTTTGTGCGCAAGTTTTCTGGGAGAGCTAGAAAGTGGTGCGCTAACTTCTGGGTGGGATCATCTATTCAGTTTAGTTTCTATTTTCTTGCTTGGTGCATTTAGCCTCTCTTGGCTATTGATTGCTACCAAGATTATGTTCTCGGTCAAGGTCAAGGTGCTCGGAGAGTGGCTTCGGCCTGTGGTTGGGTGACGAGGGTATCGTCGATGGTTAAACAAGCACAATCCTCTATATTCTAACAGGTTATGGGCCCACACCCCCTTCAGTCAACCTAAAATGCTGGAAGGAAACATAACCGCTAGGAATTGAGCTCATTAAGGAATTGTCGCTAGATTCACTAGCAGGAGCAGCTTCCAAAGAACTACAGCTAGGGTTACTAGCAGTGGCAGTTGCAGAAACCCTAATTCTCAGATTCGGCACCTTGTGATGGAGCATCTTGCTCAAGGAGAAGTTATTCAGATGCGCCCTAACTCAGCGCACCTATTGACTTTCTCAGAAGAAATAAATGATGCAGTTGAAGTTTTGGATCAAGGCATGACCAGTTATCAGTCAACCTAAGACATGTGCGAAACAATCAGTCTCTTACATTACTCAGCACTTATCGGGACAATTGAAGACGATATGTGGATAATCGACAGTGGATATTTCAGGCACATGGTGGGAGATCAAGCTAGACTCTCAGATCTAAATGAGAGAAAGACATCGTACAAATTGGAACTTGGAGACAAAAGAACCTACCCCGTCGAAGGATTTGGACAAGCCTCCATCAAATTGGAATCAGGTAATCATATTCACTTAAGCAATGTTCTATATGTACCTTGTTTAGAAAAGAATCTTTTATCAATATCATGTTTAGAAGACAAAGAAAACAAAATAGCCTTCATAGATGAAAAAGTGTTATCATGGCATAAGGATTCCAGCATAGAAGATGCTAGGGTTATTGGAAGACGTGAAGGGAATCTATATAGACTACTAGAATGAAATGAAGAAGCCCTAGTACATGACGAAGTCAACCCTAATGAGATTTGGCATAGAAGGTATGCTCATATCAATTATGAAGCACTACCTTTCCTCAGGAAGATGGTTGAAGGGATACCAGAATTGAAGTCTACACACGAAGGAATTTGCAAGGGATGTGCCCTTGGGAAGAACATCAAGAAACCATTCCCAAGCAGCAACCACAAATCTAAGGAAACCCTAGATCTAATACACTCAGATGTTTGCGGTCCAATGCCAGACAAATATTTAAGAGGATCTCTCTACTACGTAACATTCATAGATGACTATTCAAGGAAGACGTGGCTATACCCACTGAAGTCAAAAGATGAAGTATTAAGCAAGTTCCAAGAATTCAAGGAAGAAATAGAAAACCTTACAAACAAGAAGATCAAGACATTAAGAATGGATAATGGAGGAGAATACACCTCGAAGGAGTTCATTGCATTCTAAAAATCAGCAGGGATTAGGAGGGAGCTAATTGTTCCTCATAATCCTCAACAAAACGGTGTAGTAGAAAGAAAGAACAGATCCATCGAAGAAACAGTAAAAGCCCTATTGAACGATCAAGATCTATCCATGTTTTTATGGGGAGAAGCAGCAATGACAGCAATATACGTACAGAATAGAAGCCCTCATCACATATTGAAAGACATGACACTAGAAGAAGCATTCTCAGGTAAGAAACCTAACGTAGAAAACTTAAGAATATTTGGATGTCAAGTTTATTCTCATATTCCCAAAGATAAAAGAAATAAACTAGAACCCTTAGGAAAGAAAGGGATATTCATGGGATATAGTGATTCATCTAAAGCCTACATAATATATATTCCATATCAACACAAGATAGAAGTAAGCAGAGACGTAACATTCAATGAAAGAATGGCCTTCAGAAAATCTATTGAAGAAACTATAGAAGAAGAAGAAATTGAAGAACCAAATGAAGAAAACACAGAAGGTGAAAATAACGAAAAGGAT
>ML793148.1:150766-217849 GCA_009831015.1 Picea engelmannii
CCAGTGAAGAGACACTTCACACATGCCAAAACTTGTATAAATAAAGGAGGCTAGCGCCTCATTTGAACACAACTCACTTGCTCATTCTCTTATGAGGCAAGCTGCAATTACCAGTTGGAGAGAGGGAGAAGAGTGGCGCATCTTTTGGAGAGAACTATCTGTATTGATTTGACTTATCTCTTGAACATTGTATTGGAAATTTATGATAAGGAAGTTTTTGTTGGGTTTTCTTCCCCTAGAGGGTTTCCCAGGATAAATGTTGTGTCTCTTGTGAATGTGTATTTCTCAGTGATCTTGTTCTTATGTTGCTCTTATCTATTGAAATTCAAAGAACTATAATAATGGCATAAACATTAACAACAATTGTTATAAGGGTTGCAACATTAAGGTTTATAAAGGTTATGTGTTATTAGGATTAGAGGTGTTTGGATTTATAGGAGTGACAAAGATGATAAAGGTTAATGGTAATAGAAGTTTGGTATTAGGCCTTAGAATTTAGGGTGATGGAGGTATAACTATTACGAGTTATAACGGATAAATACTATGAGTTATAATCTTTATGGGATGTAAGGGTTAGATTTAATTAGTTATAGAGGTTATATGAGTGAAGGTTTAAGAATTATATGGGCTATCATTCATAAGGTTTAAGTTCATCTTGAGTTACCGAGGTTAGGGGTTATATGTGTTAAAAGTTATAATTGTTACTTGAAAAGGGATATATATGATAAGGCTTGTACATGCTATTGGTTATAGTTGTTAGGGTTAAGGGGATAAAGGTGTTTATGCCTATGAAGGTTATAAAGGTTATAATTGTTTGAGTTTATAATCGTTTATTGATAAGGGATATAGGAGTTATAAGGTTATAGGATCTAGGGATTTAGGATACGATGTGTTAAAATTGATAAGGATTGGTAGTTATATGGGTTATAAGGAGTATTAATATAGGGATCATGTGGGTTAGAGTCTCTAAGGGTCAAGAGATATTCCTTAAGCATTATTGGTCTTAGTTATTAAAGGTTATAAGGGTTATATAGGGTATGGTGTATAAGGTATATAAGGTTAGGGGTTAAAGTGGTTCTAAATTACAGGGACTAGGGACAAGGGGTTATAAAGGTTAGAGATTGAATGTAATAACACATTCATAAGGGTTATGATTTGTCATAGTTATGATGGGTAAGAGTTAGAGATTAGGGTTTATAAGTGTTAAAAAGTTAGCTTGTGGAGTTACTCTGAAAGTGTTTACACCATCTTTAGGGGTGCTTTGGGGTAAATGGTGTATGATCATCCCCTTGATGGTACATGATGGATTTTCACATGGGATATGTTCTACAATGGATTTTTACATTTAATGTGTCTTACACTGTGGTTGATTCATATCATTTGGTTGTGTGCATGATATTCTTCCCTAGGGAATTGGAGATCTTTAGACAACTTAATGGCATTCTATATGTTGGCCACATGGAGATGCCATACTTTATTTGAGAATTCCCTACATTGGGGGAGGATAATTTTCATCCCAGGGGATGGAATTGGGCCATAAACAACATCGGATATATTGGATACTTTCATGGAGGTCAGAAGTTGAATTGGGGATTCTCAGGGACCCATTGGAGTACATGGATTAGGAGGTTCATTAGAGTCATTAAAGTCTTGTAAGAGGAGTGTTGGACACACTTCATGGAGAACCCTTGCATTTGGATCCTTACTTGTGGATAACATCACCTTGGATATTGACGTGTGTACTCTTAGAGTGTAGTGCTCTATATGGGTGGGAATTCATGTGTCTTTGTGGGATGATTGTAAAGGTATATGTGCACATATGTATTGATTGCCTCCCTCACCTCTCATATATGTAGAGGGAGAAGAGATTACTTTCAATTATCATAATTGTACTTTTCTCTTTATTCTTGTATTTTTGGAGTGAGACATTAGGGTTCATGAGGAAAACTTAGGAGAGGTTATGAAAGGAAAAGAGGATATCTTTGTTGGGTACTTACTCTTGTGAGATACTAGGGTTTATTCTTATAAATAAGGAATTAGAGATGATGTCATTTCACATACATTCATTCTTGTTTATATTGTGTTATATACATGACTAAGAGGAGATAACTTGTATTCCTTTATCTCTTGCATCTTATTACTACTTTATCTCTCTTATCTTGGAATCGCTAGGGTTTCCCGAATCTTCTTCAAGAATCATGAATACTAAGGTTAGGGTTTCATCCCTTGGAAACTTAGAGATTATGGTTTTGATATGAAAACTTGGGTTCTACTTGTTGAAGTTAAGAAGAAGATAAGATTTATTTCCTTGGAGGACATGTTTGTGTAATGCATATTGTTTGGAGCTCCATGGTGTGAGCTAGGATTTTCATTATTTTCCTCGAATAGGGTTTTGGAGAGATACAAGATTGTGTGTGGTAATTCTATGATATGTACATGAAATTCATGTTATCCACATTAATTAATTTTTCATATGTTAAATACTTGTGTCATTTCATGTCTTTTTTTTAGCCATCTATTTCTTCATGGTTTTGTAATTTCCAATTCTTATATATCTTGCTAATTTGACATAAGTTAAGGTTGTAATTGGTAAGTGATGTAAAATTTATATTGAAGAAGATAGGGAATATTTTATGTTGTATTTGCAACTATCATAAGTGATTTTCAGATTTGTTATGTGCATGATAAGATTGTCATGGAGGGATGAAACCTATTGGCACACTTTAGTATCATGTCTGTTCATTATTAAGGGTTATTAAGAGTGGAAATAGTGCCCATTATTAAGGGTTATTAAGAGAGGAAATAGTGTGTATTATTAATATCGTTTTTATCGTATTCATATCATACATAAGGTTGAGAATTCAAGGTTAAGATCGAGGAAACCTCTAGTAAAGAGGTGAAATTTATATTTTAATTAATTACCATTTTTTTTTAAATGTCTACATAGTATCAGATCTTTTGTGAATAAGATTACTCTAGGTGTAAGAGGGAGTTGGTATTTTGGTTGAAGAATACATGGGAGAGGTTTTTGACCTTATTTGATGTTTTTGGGTGTGATACAATAGGTTGCTTGAGATGAGCACTTGCACGTGTGAGATGTTTTGATGGGCTTCTCTTGTGATGAGAGGTGATGGATATACTAAACCGATGGTCTTTATGGATGCATTGTTAGTATGTGTGATGCCTATGAGGACTTATGATAGGTGGCTACTTTGTTATAATGGTTGCCAATGATATGTAGTAGATTTATGTGATTATTGGCTAGTATGGTTTTATTTTCGATGGGTGAGATGCCCAAGAAGATGTGCATTAGGTGGTTGATTGGTTCCTATAGATGCTAGTGTGTTTTTCACCTATGATAGGTGAAGGATATTATTCATATTCTATATTTTCTAGGATGGACATGGATTTGGTCTCTTGCTTGTCCTTTAACACTCTATAGATAGTGTTGGATGGTATGTGAGTAGTGGAATTCCAAGGCATGTGACATATGACAGGTCAGTATTCAATAGATTTTAGGAGCAAGAGGGAGAATGAGCATGGAGATTCATGATGATGGTACTTATCTTATCAAAGGAGTTGGCTCCATTTCCTTTCATATGCTTTCAAGTGATGTTCTTGAGTTGGATCATGTTTTGTTTATTCATGGGTTGATAGATGTCTTGTATGATAGATGTATAGTGGAGAGTTACTTTTAAGGGACAACAATGCACCATTATTGATTGTAGTCTAGATAGTATGAGGACTTTGGTTAGAGGGGTGAGAGAGGGTGGACTTTATATGTTACTTTTTGATCTAGTGGTACTTATATATCTCAGTGAGAGGTTAGACGAGCCTTCTATTTTTGATGAGGAATATTTAGATCTTTCATGGTGGGATGTCATAGAGACAAGTTCAGAACCTATTATGGATTTAGTGATTGATTCAAGGTTTGAAGTTGATTGTAGTATTGTAGAGTATAGGGAAAGAGTTTTTGAATTCTCTAAAAAAAAGCGAGTTAACCTTGACGAGACTCTTTCTTCAGATACTATAGGATTCTCTTAGGATTAGGGAGTTGGCCATGTTTAGGTTGTTGTGTTAGTTGTTTGAGGTTTTTAATTTCACGAGAGGGATTCTCATGTTCATATATTGATGATAGCCTAGCATGGGTTGTTACCTATACCATGAGCTTTGTATTTCAATATCAAGAATTTTACTTCTGTAGATTTATATTTTTGTGACTTTGATAGATGTGATCCACTTGTCTTGGTCTTGGGATGAGATGTGATTATCTTCATAGGATTTCATGGATAGGTCATAATGTGGTGTCAAATTATTTTGGCTTCTGATGTTGACTCAAGGGATGTTGGAGTTTGATAGGATGTTGATGATCCAAAGTCATGTTCCTCCATATTCACAGTTGGTCAGTGTTCTTTGAGGATTTGAGATAGTGTGATAGAATCTTGTGTTGTTGAATACAATGATACTTTTATAGCTTACATGATTGATATTCTATCACAACAAGATACCATGGTGAGAAAATATGTGATGTTCAATGAGGATGTGATATCTTCTAGTTCATATTATTGTACTTTAGTAATTGAGGAGAATGAGGATATTGTTGTTCTAAAGAACGATTCCAAGACTTGAGATGAGTCATAGTTAGAGCCCTCACTTTCTCCATATCATAGGAAGATTAGGTGGCTTACCCAGACATTGCAAGAGGCACAAGAGCATGTAGAAACACCCATATATTTAATGGGGATATGAATATTCATCCTAGAATATATGCTAGTCATGTTGCATTAGTTTCCTCCATTTATGAGCCTTATAGTTGTGTTGAGAAGAAGAGGAGTGATTTTTGGCGGATAGTGGTTGATATCATGGTTGTAGTAGGTATAGAGTTTCAAGTGGAAATTTTGGTGGAGTTACAAAGGGATTCAATAGTTTTTGGTGAAAAACAATTCCTTGTAAAGAGGGACTTTTGGCTTTCAAGCCACTTTCAAGCTTACTCTAGAAGTGTTTACACCGTGTTTGGGGGTGCTTCATGAGATTTCAGGTACATTGTGTATGATCAACCCATTGATGGTATGTGATGGATTTTAACATGGGAGATGGTCCATGATGTATTTACACATTGGATATGGTTTACTCAATGATTAGTTAACCTCAATTGGGTGCTTTCATAATATTCTTCGCTGGGGTTTTGAAGATATTTAGACAACTTGATGATGTTATACATGCTAGCCACATGGAATTAGTTACCTTCTTGGAGAATTTTTTGCATTAGAGGAGGTTCACTTTGCATCCTAGAGGAGGGAATTGGACCCTAGACAACATGGTGTATCTTGGATACTTTCATGGAGGCTTGGAATTGACTTGGGGACACATGGGTTGTGACAATGTTTAAGCAAGCGTTGTGGACTCAATGGAGTGCATGACTTAGGATTTTCATTGGAGTCATTCTAGTCTTGTAGGAGGAGGGTTGGACTCTCCTCGTCAAGCACCCTTACATTTGGATCCTTGATTTTGGATGAAATCACTATGGACCTTGATATGTGTACCATTTGAAGTGTAACGGTCCACATGTGTGAGCCTACATGTGTCTTTTTAAGTTTCTTGTTAGAGAATAAGCCCACATATGTATGGTTGGCCTCTCTTATATATCATATATATAGAGAGGAAGGAGAGAGTCATTTAAATTATCATAATTGTACTCTTCTCTTTGTATTTGTATTCTTGGAGGTTAAGTTTTATGGGGGTTATAAAGATATAATGCTTAGAGTTTATAAGGGTTATAGGGGTTATTGTTTGGGGGCTACAGACTAAGCATTAGGGTTTGGCCTTATATGTACTAATGATTAATTATTAGGTAGCATAGTGGTGATAGGGTTTAGGGGTGATTAGGGTGACATTGGTTATAATTATAGGGGTTAGGGATAATAAGATTTATGGGTTATAATAGTTGGGGTGATAGGGGAGTAAGGGAAATATTTAGGAGTTATATTGGTTAGGTGTTTAAAGGGTTGTAAGTTAAAGGGCCTAGGGTTTGAGGGTGAAATAGGTGACTAGTAATGTTCAAGTATGTAAGGGATAACAATTATAAGTTAGGATGTAGGGTTTATAAGTGTTATAGATTAATGTGGATATAGGGTAGGTATATATGGTTTAAGAATTAAGGATGATAGTAATCAGATGATATAGTTCTTAGTTATTTGGAGATTATAAAGGTTAGTAGTTATACTGGCCACAAGGATTATGGTTATAAGGAAAATGGATTTAAGGTTAAGGAATATAAGGGCTAGGGGTGATAACAGTTACAAGATTTAGCAATTATAGAGGGTAGTATGTATGGATTATAGGGATTAGATATTATGGGATAGGGTTTAGTGGTAGTAGTGGCTTGAGGTTCATGGATTAGGGATAATATGTTTGGGTAATAGGGCTATGAATTCTGGTTTATAGGGATTAGTTTTTTTTCAAATTTTGAGGCTCAAATTAAGGTTTTAAGGGGTTATATGGATCAGGAACTTGGGATTATAGGGGTCAATGGTTTACGGTTACATGCTATAAGGTTGGGAATTAATAGTTATAGGGGTTAGGGAATAATTTATAAAGGCCAAAGATTATGTTCCATAAATGTTGTTAGTTAGGGGTGACAGGGTTCAATTATTAGAGGGGTTATAAAGTGTAGGATTATAAGGATTATGTTGGTTAGGGGATATAACTATTTGGAAATAGATATTAAGGGTTATAATCTTTATTAATAAAGGTTATAAGGGTTATAGAGGTCAACATTTATAAGGGATATAAGGCTTACAGGTTAAATTTGATTAGGATTACAAGGGCTAGGGATGATGAATTATAGATATTAGAGGCTAAGCATGATAACATTTATATGGATTAGGAGTTTCTGAGGGTTAAGTGTTAGAGATTATAGGTTATAAGGGTTAGGATTGATGGGTTATCTAGGTTGGATTTTAGTCATTATGTATTAGGGTTATAGTGTTATAAGGTTTATTATGGTTAAGAGTTATAGTGGTAAGATATTAGGGTTATGACAATTAGCAATTGAGAGTTATAGGGATATGGTTTGAGGTTTAGGAATTATAAGGATTATGGGTTAAGGTTTATAGGGTTTACACATTTAAGGTTATTTGGGTTAGTACTTATAAGTATTAATTGTAAAGGATTATAATGGTTAGGGATTAGGTGTTGTAAGGATTAGGGTGTTTATATGTATAGGGTGACAACATATATAAGGGATACAAGATTGGGGGTTATAAAGATTAGATGTTATAAGAATTAGATGTGTTTGGGTTTGTAGGAGTGACAAGGATGATAAGGGTTGGTAGTTTTAAGGGTTAAAAGGGTTGGGGGTTAATGGTTATATAAGTTTGGGATTTTATTAGGGCTAAAAATTTAGGGTGAACAAGGTTATAATAGTTAGAAGTTATACAAATAAAGATTAGGTATTATAATGGTTATGGGTTGTATGGGTTAGAGTTAATTAATTATAGAGGTTATATGAGCTAAGAATTAGACATTATATGGTTAGGAGTTATAAGGGTTAATCTTGTCATGAGATACTGGGGTTAGGGGTTATACTTATTAATAGCTACAATAGATACTTATAAATGGATATAAATAATAAGATTAGGGAATATATCAATTTTACTTGTTAGGGGTAAGGGGATAAAGGGATTAATATTCACGGAGGTTATAAAGGTTAAAATGCTTAATGATTATAATGGTTTAGAGATGAAGTTTATAGGGGTTATGGTTTTGTAGGTTATGGACTATGCATTAGGGGTTGGGATGATAAGAGATAGGAATTTAGGATACTAGGGATAAAGGTTGATAGGGGTTAGCAATAAGAGGTTTATAAGGTGTAAGATTGTAGGGATTATGTCACTTAGAGTCCATAAGGTTCAGGAGATCAACATTAAGGGTAATAGGGATTATGTATTAAGGGTTATAGGGATTAGGTAGTATGGGTTATAAGGGTTATAATGGGTAGGGTTTATAAGGGATAAAAAGCTTATGGGTTAAAGTGGTTTTCAAATATACAGACTAGGGATGTGGAGTTATAGAAGTTAGGGGTGATAACATATTTACAGGGGTTAAGATTTGTAATATTTATGATGGTTAATAAATACAAATTTGGTCTTCTAAGTGTTAAAAGATAAGTGTTATAAAAGTTAGGTAGTTAGTGGTTGCAAGTGTTGGGTTCTTAGGTTTAGGGGTGATCTAATTATAAGGGTTATAGTAATTAGGTGTTAATGATGATGGGGAAATGGGGATTTAAGTAGATATGGGTTATAGGTTGTAGGTTATAAGATAGATTTTATATAGGTTAGAGAGATAGGGGTTCCAAATTCAAGGGTTTAAAGGGGTTATGGATTTTAGGGATTATAGAAATACAATGTTTTACATCAAGGGTTTGTGGTTATAATGGTTTAGGTTTCTAAGAGTTATATGGTTAAGGATAATTTATTGTGTGTCTTATTCATTAAGGATTAGTGTCTATAGGATTGTAAGCGGTTAGTGATTATAGGAGTGGAGATGATTGGGGTTAGTGGTTACTTGAATTAACATTTAACAATTATGGGGGTTAAGTCTTATATTATTTAAAAATTAGGGTTTAGGATTTCGATGGTTTAATGATTTAATGTTTTGGGGTTGAGGTGTTCATGGTTAGAGAGGATAGGTCTTCTAAGACTTAAGGATTATAGTTATAAAGATAATGTGTTAGGGTGGTAGGAATTCTAGGGTTTCAAGGATTAAAAGGAATGGTTGATGTGGTTATATGGGTTAGGAGGTAGGGGTTGGATGTATTAATGTAATGGATTATAAGGGTTCAATGGGAAATAATTATAAATATTATAGGTATTTGGGTTTATGGTGGTTAACAGTTACAGTGGTTAGGGATTAGTGGTTATAGGGGTGATAACAATTATAGAAGTAATAAGGGTTTTTAGAGTTGAGAGTTGTTATGGTTATAATTAAGAGGGTATAGGGATAGTAGTAATTATAATGGAAGTGATAGGGGTTATAAGGGTTATGGATGACAGTGCTAATAGAGATGACCACAATTTTATGGATGTTAAAATTTATGAGGATCGTGATTTAGGGATAGGAATTTTAAAGGATATGCTTATAAGGATTCGGGGTTAAGAATTATAATGGCAAGGGTTATATATTTATTGATTGAGGGTTATAGGGGTTGGGTGTGATAAGTATTAATAGTCAAGAATTATCATGGTTAGAGTTTATAGGGGTTATAATGTTTGGGTTTTAGGGTTATTAGTGATATGGTTTACATATCTTAGGGGTTTTATGTTTTAAGGTCACAAATTATAGGGGTTAGGGATTGTAAGAGCTAGGGAAAATGGTTAGAGGAATTTTAAAGGTTATAATGTGTAGGATTATTTGGATTGTGGGAGTTGTGGTTTACAAGGATTAGGATATAATGATAAGGGGTTATAAGGATTAGGTTTTGAGGGTTATAGACGTAAAGTTCTATAAAAATTAAAGTGGTTTGGGGTTGTAGGAAATAGAGGGTATAAGTGTTAGAAGTTAGGGGTGATAACATTTTTAATGGTTGGAAGTGATATCGATTATGAGGGTTAAGGGTTAGGAATTATGGACTATAGGTTTTAGGAGAAAGGATCAGAGGGGTTATGGGTTATAAAAGTTAAGATATAGATATTATGGTTAAAAGTATTAAATGTGATTGGTTATAGGATTTCTAGGTTCCAAGTTTTAAAAATATTTAAGTGGTTAGAGGTTATATAGTTAATGTGTATAAGGTTTAAAGGTTTTAAGGGTTTGGCATATATATTCTAGGGGTAAGGATTATAAGGGTTATGAGTTAAAGGGAAAAAAGGGTTAGGAGTTATTGTGGTTAAGAGTTATAAGGATTAAATGTAATGGGTTATTAGAGGTAAAGATAAGGGGTGGCTTACTAAGGATAGAGATAAAGGGATGCATGGGTTAAGGGTTGAAGTGTTTATATTGTTTGATTTGGTTAAGCATTATAATGGTTAGGGATTAGGGATATTGATATTAGGTATTGCGACTTATAAGGGTTATTGATTGAGGTTCATGGATTATATGGATTATCAATAAAGATTCTTAGGGGTTACATGTTTAAGTTATTGCATTAGTTATTATAAGGTTTAGTTGTTAAATGTTATAATGGTTAGGAGTTTTTTGTTTTAGGGGTTAGGGGTGTTAACTATATTTATGGGGTGAGAAGGGCTATAAGAGTTACACATATTCTTGGCTATAAATATTAGGTGTTATAGAAGTTAGAGGTGTTTAGATTTATAGGAGTGACAAGGTTTATAAGGGTTAATGGTTCTAAGGGTTTCAAGGGTTGGTGGTTATAGTGATTATATAAGTTTGGGATTAGGGCTTGGAAGTTTGGGTGATGTGGGTTATAATGTTTATGATTTATAGAGGATAAATATTAGGTGTTATAATAGTTAGGGGTTATAGTTGTTTGATTTTATCAAGTATAGATGTTATATGAGTTAATGGTTAAGCATGATATGGGTTAGGGGTTATAAGGGTAAAGTTCATCACAAGTTATTAGGTTTAGGGGTTATATGTGTTAAGATTTATAATAGTTACTTGCAAAGGGATATACATTCTAAGGCTTAGAAAGGATATGCATTATAGTTGTTGGGGTTAAGGCATAATGGGTTTAGGTTTATGGGGGTTAAAAGGTTATAATGTTTATATTTTATTAGGGTTTATTGATTGGGGTTATAAGGGTTACAAACTATCTATTAAGGGTTGGGGTTATATGAGGTAGGGACTTAGGATACTATGGGTTAGGATTCATGAGGATTCATTATTAGATAGTATATAGCTTATAGGGTTTAGGGAATAACGAATATGGTTTTAGGGGTGATTAGGGTGACATAGGTTTTGAGCGCTACAGGGGCTAGAGGATATAAGCTTTATTGGTGATTTGGGTTATTATATTATAATCGTTAGGGGTGTAGAGGTTGGTGGTTAGGTTTTGTAGTGATCATTGTGATAAGGGAGATAACGGACAAGTAGCATGAGTTATTGTGGTTAGGTTTTCCAAGGGTTGTGAGTTAAAAGTTTTAGGGGTTAAGGATGAAATGGGTGATAGAGGTTCAAGTGTATAAGTGCTAGTAGTTATATAAGTTGAGAAGTAGGGTATATAAGGGGTAAGAGTCAGGGATTATAACAATCAAATGATACAATGCTTAGTTTTTAGGGGTTAGAAAAGTTAGTAGTTATATCAATTACAAATATTAGGTTTATAAGGAAAATTAATTTGGAGTTAAGCATTAGGGGAAATTTGAGGTCTAAAATGGGCCTCCTATGGAAAATAACAAAATAAGAGTTATGAATATTCAAAGGGAAAGAAAGAAAACTACTAATTTTAATTGTATTTTTTACTTATCTCCCCATATGTTTACTCAAATTAAAGTCAAGGCACCAGTTGGATGCAGAATTTAATTATGCATCCAACGAGTGCCTACACTTGAAATTTGCATAAACCTATAGGGATATAAGTCGAAAATACAATTAAAAATAATAATTTTCTTCATTTCCCTCCAAAATTATTTACCCTTATGGTTGACATCATAATCTTGAATCCTATTATCTATTTTAAAGTTGTTTTGATAGTATATTTTTTCTATTGAAGCCCATTTTTTACCTCAAAATTCCCCTAATGGTTAATAAGGTGGGGTGATAAGGGTTACAATTTTTAGTGGTTATAAGGTGCAGTAGGTATAAGGATTAGAGGGGTTAGAGATTCCATGCTAAGGGTTAGTGGTTTGGTTTGGGGTTCTATGAAATTTTTTTATTAGGAATAAGATGTTTGTCTAGTAAGGAATATTGATTATGTTTTATAAGGTTAGTTGTGTTAGGTTTAGAGGTGATTGGGATTAGGGGTTTAAGGGGTTATATGAATTAATAATTTGGGTTATAGGGGTGAAATTTTGGGGATTACATGTTACAAGGGTTGGGGATTAAGGGTTATAGGGGATAGGGAATATAAGTTCCATGGGCTAAGGATTATGTGTTATAAACATTATGGGTTAGGGGAATAATTAGAGGAGTTATAAGGTGTAGGACTATAGAGATTATGTGTGTTGGGGTATATACTAATCAATGCTTAGATATTAAGGGTTATATGGATTGATTATTAAGGTCTATAGATAATGAGGTTTTATAAGAGATATAATTCTTAGGGGTTAAATTCATTTAGGATTATAAGGATTAGGGATGAGGTGTTATAGAGGTTAGGTGTTAGTGGTGATAATATTTATAGGGCTTAGGATTTTATGAGGGTTAAGTGTTGGAAATTATGGGTTGTAAGGGTTAGGAGTTATGGGTTATAGGGGTTAGGGTTTTAGTTGTTATGTATTAGGTTTATAGTGTCTATGAGGTTTAATGTGGATAAGGGTTATAGTGGTTAGGGACTAAGGTTATGGTGATCAGGGATTGGAAGTTATGGAGGTTATGATTTTAGGTTTAGGGGTTATATGTGTTATGGGTTAAGGTTCATAGGGGTTACATTTTTAATGTTATTTGGGTTAGTGCCTATAAGGCTTAGTAGAAAAGGATTATAATTGTTATGAATTACGTGTTGTAAGGGCTAGGAGTGTTTGTATTTATAAGTGTGACAAGAGTTATAAGGGTTGCAACTTAAAATGTTAATGTATATAAAGGTTAGGTGTTATAGGGGCTAACATTTTTTGAATTTATAGGAGTGACAAGTGTGATAAGGGTTAATAATTTTAAGGGTCTCAAGACTTGGGGATTAATGGTTATAGAAGCTTGATATTAGCGCTTAAGAATTAGGGTGATATAGGTTATAATGGGTTAGTAATTATAAGGCACAAATATGATTTCTTATAATGGTTAGAAGTTGTAAGGGTTAGAGTTTATCAATAATAGAATTTATATGAAATAAGGGTCAAGCACTATAAAGGTTAAGCAATGATATAGGATAAGAAATTATATGGGTTAAGAAATGATATAGGATAAGAAATTATATGAGTTAAGAAATATAAGGCTTAAGGTCATTCCAAGTTACTAGGGTTGGGGGAAATGTTGTTAAGAGTTAAAATAGTTTAGACAATAATAGTTAAGGGTTGTGGCCATATGATATATAAATGTAGGATATTATGGGCTAGGGATGATAGGGGTTAGCGGCTATAGGGGTTAAAAGGAGTATTATTATATGGTTATGTGCATTAGGGGTTATAAGGGACAAGAGATAGGTATTGGGGGTTTTAGGACTTAGGTACTAAGGGTTATAAGATTTATAGAGGTTATTGTCTATAAGGATATAAGTCTTAGGTTTAAAGTGGTTTGGAATTATAGGGACTAGGGATGACGGGTTATAGGCATTAGAGGTTAGGGATGATAAAATATGTATATGTATTAGGAGTTTTAAGGGTTATAACGATTGAGAGTTAGAGATTAGGGGTTATGAGTGTTAAAAGTTATGAGTTATAGAGGCTAGGGTTTTTCTAGTTATGACTTAGGGGTTATAGGAATTATATTTTTGGCTTTATGACTGCTCTAGATACATGGGATAGGGGATCTATTAATTAGGGGTTAGATTTTATAGGGGAAATGGGTGCTTAAGGATTTAGAGATTATATGTTATAGGTTACCAGATAGGTTTTAAAGGGTTTAGAGAGATAGGTTTATAAATATAAGGGATTACAAGGATTATGGTTTTTAGGGATTATAGAGATTAAAGGTTTTAAGTCAGGGGTTTGTGGTTATAAGGATTTACATTTCTAAGAGTTTCATGAGTAAGGCTAATAAATTATCTTTCAAAGTCATTAGAGATTAAAGTTTGTAGATATTAATGGATAGAAACTATATGTGTAGAGATTATTGGGGTAAGTAGTTAATTTTGGTTATCAATTATTTGAATTAAGATCTAAAAATTATAGGGGTTAGGGATTATAAAAGGTAACAATTATTGGTTAGGTGTTATTGGGTTTAAGGACTTGATTGTTTAGGTAGAGGTGTTATGTGTTATAGAGGATAGGTCTTATAAGATTTAGGAATTAGGGTTATAAGAGTAACATGTTAGGGTGGTAGGGGTTCTAGGGGTTGCAATTTTTTGTTAAGAAAGGTCAAAATGAATAGTTGTTAATGGTTATGAAAGTTAGGAGGTAATGGTTATCTACATTAATGTTAGGGATTATAAGGGTTAAATGGGAAATATTTACTAGGATTGTAAGTATTAGGGCCAATGGTGGTTAACAGTTATCTTGGTTGCATATTAGCGGCCACAAGGGTTAAATTTTAAGGGTGATAATAAATATATAAGTTATAAGGGTTTTAGGGTTGATGGTTATAAAGGTTAGGGGTGTTAAGGTTATCATTAGGAGGGTTTAGGTATAGTAGTAGTTATAAGAGTTATGTGTGTGATAGGGGTTATCAAGGTTAGGGATGATGAGGGTAATGGATGATAGGGTTTAGAGATGGTCGGGGTTTGAAGGATGTTAAAACCTATAACATTGTTAAGGGATAAGAATTTTGAATCCCATTTCTTATAAGGATTAAGAGTTAGGTTGAAATCGTAGGGGTTACATATTTAATGATTGAGGATTATGGGAGTTGGGGTTGATAGAGATTAATGGTCAATAGTTAACAAGCTTAGCATTTATAAGAGTTAGGATTAGGGGTTATAGGGACTTGGGTTCTAGGGTTATTATGGATATGAGATGAATGGCTTATGGGTTTTATGTTTCAAGGGTAATGTATTATAGGGGTTAGGGTTTATAAGTGTTAGGGGATAAAAGTTAGAATAATTTTAGAGGTTATAAATTGTACAATTATATGGATTAATTGGGTTAGGGTTTACAGGGGTTAAAATATAAGTGTAAGTAGTTAAAGGGATATGTGGTAAGGTTTATAAAGAATAAAGTGGTTTGCACCTATAGGAATTGGAGTTATAAGGGCTAAGTCCAACAAAAGTTTTTAGGGTTAGGGGTTATAGGTGTTAAGAGTTATAATAGTTACTTGTAAATGGACATACATGATAAGACTTATACAAGCTATGAGTTATAGTTGTTGGGGAGCAAGGGGAAAAGGGGTTAATATTTATGGTGGTTATAAAGTCTATAATGCTTAGAGTTTATAACAGTTTAGTGATCGATGTTATATGGGTTATAGTTTGGGGTTATAGGAGATAAGGACTTAGGATACTATGGATTAGGAGTTACAAGGATTCATAATTAGAATTTATAGTGGTTATAGGGTTTAGGAATTGACAATTACAGGGTTGATGGGTGATTAAGGTGACATGGGTTATAATGGTTATAGGGTTTAAAGGTTATAAGGTTCATGGGTGATTGGAGTGGAAATATAATAATGGTTAGGGGGTATAGAGGTTGGCGGCTAGGGTTCATAACGGTTGGTGTGATAGGGGAGATAAGGAATATAGTTTAGGATTTACATTGGTTAGGTGTTTTAGGTGTTGTGAGTTAAAGGATTTAGGTTTTAAAGGAAAAAATAATGATAGGGGTTCAAGTATATAGGGGATAGTAGTGATATGTTAGGATGTAGGGTTTATAAGTGTTGTACATTTTAAGGGATATAGGGTATTCAAGGGTTAAGGTTTAGGGATTATAACAATCATATGATATAGTGGTTAAATATTAGGGGTTACAAAGGTTAATATTTATATCAATAAAAATATTATAGTTCAAAGGATAATGGATTTGGTGTTAAGGTTTATAACTAATAGGGGCAACAAGGGTTACATGGTTTAGTGATTGTAGGGGGTAGTAGGTGTTAATCTTGAGATTGTTTGTGGCTCGGCAAACAATGTCAGCACATCTCAAAATAAATGATATTTGATTCAATATTGCTCTTCAGTCTTAAAAGTATAGTATGATATTCCAATAACTTTATAACTAGAAATATAGAGGCCAGATCTCGTTATTTAAGACATTTTATAATTTTTCAGAAGCTAAGAGGAGGAATTTAGATAAATAAATTTGAAATACAAAGTAAGGTATCCAATTAAGATAAATCTCACTTTATTTTCAATAGTAGAAATAACAAGATATATGTTTATGTTATGAATTTCATGAAATTCATGATAAACAAGCCATACAAATATAGGTCTTATCTTGCTCACTGCAAGACAGAGGAAAGTCTATACCTAAGTAACTGTTTAATTTGAAGAAAGTGAATTATGATAACATATGTAACATCACACAAGGAGAACACGACTTAAAGAAACAAGAGATGGAATCTCATATATCTGTGTAAAAGGTGAAATTCTTTATTGAAAATCTCCTTCTACATTAAGTGATCTAGGGGATCAAAAAAATGCTCAAAAATCAAATTTTTCTAAATTGCTCGAAAATGGATTCATTGCGTAGATATTTTCCTCATGATCCCAACACAACTTGAACGAGCTCAAATGGAATTCGTATGAGGGAGATATCGCGTTCTGTCTATTTTTCCAAACAAAGAAAATTTGTTGATTGTACATTATGTACAGGCCACGTGACAGATGATTGTACAATTTGTATGACCATACAGCTGACGTGGCAAGGTGACTTGCCAGCCTGACCATGCATAGGTATGACATCGACCAACCAGTGGTTGGCACGTGTCAACTTACATGGACGAATGAAAGGGTGTCATGTGGCCCAGTCAGGGGCCACCACGTGGCACCACCTTGTTGTTGTTTAAAATTTGGTTTATGCTCTACAGGGGTCAAACCTGGGACCTATGCCAAGGGGTAGAGTCTTCACATAGGTCGGGCCACCAACCCACCTACCATTTGTTTCTTACCCCTAAATGACATGCATTTTATTTGAATTTGAATTGTGGTTCAATCGGCAGGAAAAAGGATCGGGGCTTAGCCCCAGCCCTGGTCATACAGCCTTACCACATGTCCAACAGCATGGAAGTTACGAAGGGTCAGCCAACATCAGGGCCAGCGATTAACGATGATCACGACCACATGGCCCATGCGACCCCAACCTCCGGAATTAGGCGCTACATTCATGCTAACTGTGCGCCAAATCCATCCATGCACCCAGAATGACTAGAGAGCTAGGTTTTGGAGTGCATTCTAGGTTTTTCATACAGTGGGTGTGTTTTGGAGAGTAGAGACAACATGTTATTGGGGAAAACTTCCAGGAAGTGTATTTTCTTCAATTTTTGGTCAAACCAAGTGCAGAAAGATCCTAGTTAGGGGTTTTCGGACATTCTGGAGCCATTGGAGCCATCTATTTTGCATTTTGAGCATTTTAAAGGACCATTTTTAACACTTTAAGCATACAATGAAAATGTTCCATTGGAAGATGGACCAGGAGATGTAGCCCAAGAGAGGGGTGAAATCCTTTATCATTTTGTTGTGTTATGTGCTTATTTTGATGGTTGTTTATGTATGTTTATGTTGTTCATTTCAAGTATAAAAACTCAATAATTTCATGTGCTTGCAACTTGATCCAATTGCCCAAGACACATACATTTTTCACTTGCAAATTTGTATACACAAACCTTTGTCATTTTCAGATCAAGTTGGTATCAAAGCAAAAGTTTTTGAAGGTTTGATTGTTTACAAGTGTTTTGTTTTCTAATGCTTACAAGGTTGAAGCTCACAAGAGGAGAAGGGAAACTTGTAGATCCAAGTTCTCAACTTTCAAGAAGGAGCACCATTCAATCACCTCAAGCTTCAAGGAGGCATTCACCAAGTATGGCTCATGAAGAGAGTCATGAAATTCCTACTTCAGAAGAGGAAACTTTCAGAAAAGCCTTTTATGATATGACAGAAATGGTGAGAGTTTTATTTGAAGAAAGGAATGAAAGGTTGCAATGGGAAAGCTCCAATCCTCCAAAAGGTAATGAGGATAATGGTGATAAGAATCCAAAAGGGAATGGAGGGAACGGTGACACTCCACCTCCTTCACCTCCATCTTCCACTTATTCTACCATTTCACAACCACCTCCAAATTCTCCTAAAGAACATGGTAAAAAAATTTCACAAACTTCTTTTCTTAAGCTTGATATTAAGTTTAAATTGCCTATGTACAATGGAGAGGTAAATGTTGAGAAATTGGATAATTGAATTCGTCAGATTGAAGTGTATTGTAGGATACAAAGAATCCAAGATGATGAAACTAATATTCAGCTTGCCTCTCTTAGATTGGAAAGTGCAACACTCATTTGATGGGAAGCCAAAATTCAAGAGGACATGAATAAGAATGGTAAAGTTTTATCATCTTGGAATGATTTTATTGTTGCAATTAAAAGGTAATTTTATCCATTAGCATACATGCAGAAAGCTATTATGGATTGGAAAAACTTTAGGAAAGCTAAAGGGAAAAGTGTGCAAAGCTACACTTAAGAATTTAGAAGAAGAGCTTTGATTTTGCGTATAGATTTATCTTCTCAAGAAAATTTACTCAAATACATTCGAGGATTGCATAGCTATTTGAGACGTGCAATTCTCATGTTTAACCCTACAAATCTAGATGAAGATTTTGTACGGGAAACTCATTTAGAAGCAAGAGGGAATCAAGAAGCCATTCTACAATGGAGACAAAGGAAAGAGGAAATTCAAAGGAAATGGAAAGAAGAATGCTTTAGTTAAGAAAGAGGGAGAAAAACTCTCATGTAAACATTGTTCAAAAGATGGCCATGATGAAGACCATTGTTGGAAACTTCATCCTGAAATGAGACCCAAAAAGTTCAACAACAAAACTAAACCAAAGATTGTTGCAACTACACAACATGATTTAGGATCTAATTCGGGAGATGAAACAAAAATCACAGCCATGGGTTTTCAAGGTAAGGACTCTATTGCCAGTACTAGTTCTTCAAGTAGTAGCATCAATGAAACTCAACATGAAAAATAAAGAATAGAGTTTTTCCACATAAGGGTAATTTCAAAGCATACCAAGATAGATACTCTATTTGATATTGGATCTCAAGCAAACCTAATTTCTGAAGACACTGTCAAGAAATTGCATTTGGAAACAAATCCTCATCCTAAACCATATCCTTTAGGTTGGATATGTGACAATGCCAAATTGCATGTGACAAAAAGATGTAAACTTAGATTTTCCATCACTGCAAACTTTATAGATGAGGTAGAGCTTGATGTTATTCCATTGGATAATTGTGGTATTGTGTTGGGAAACCCATATTTATATGATAGGAGAGCCATATTCCATCGTCATGAGAACAAATATCATTTGTTTAAAAATGGAGTTGAGTACATTGTTAGAGCACATACAAAGAAGTTGAATTTGTCACTTGTAAATGCTGGACAAATGAAGAGATTAGTCAATGCTAGTAAGAACTTTGTACTCTTGATGATAAAACCCGAAGACAATGTTGAAAAAGAACCTTTACAAGGATGTGATGCAAAGTTAAAATCTGATTTATATGAGGTTTTTAACCAATATGATGAGATGTTTCAAGAACCAGGAGGATTGTCTCCTAAGAGAGGTATCCAACATGAAATCCAATTGCAGCAAGATTGTCCTCTTCCAAACATTGGTATGTATAGGATGTCAGTCATGGAGAATGATGAAATCAAAAAACAAATCCAAGAGTTGCTTGACAAAGGGGTTATCATTCCAAGCACATCACCATGTGGATCACCGATTGTTTTAGTACCAAAGAAATATGGTACATGGTGCATGTGTATAGATTTCATATCCTTGAACAATATTACAGTAAAGAATCGTTACCCTCTTCCCAGAATTGATGATTTGCTTGATCAATTGAAAGATGCTAAGTATTTCACTAAGTTGGACTTGAGAAGTGGTTATCATCATATTAGGATTGTTGAAGGAGACACGTGGAATGCAACTTTCAAAACAAAGAAAGATTTGTTTGAATGGATGGTTCTTCCATTTGGGCTTTGTAATGCTCCTTCAACATTCATGAGAGTTATGAATGATGTTTTAAAGCCTTTTCTTGATGATTGTGTAATTGTCTATTTGCATGACATATTGATATTTATCAAATCTCGTGAAGAACATGTTAGGCATGTGAAGCAAGTTTTAGTTGTATTGAAGAAATAAAATTCGTTTTTAAAGATGTCTAAATGCAAGTTTGGAAAGACCTCACTTGTTTACTTGGGACATATTGTTGGAGGAGGTGAACTAAAAATTAACCCTTCCAAGGTCAAATTCATTTTAGATTGGCCCAAGACCAAAAATGTAACAGAGGATAGAAGATTTTTGGGAGAAACCCAATATTGGGGAAATTTTATTGCTAACTTTTCTTCAATTGTAGCTCCATTACATGCAGTGACAAGCATTAAGCAGGTTTTCCAATGGGGAGGCAAGCAACAAAAATATTTTGATGCATTGAAGGAGAGAATTAGTTGAGCTCCAATTCTTGCACTTCCTGATTTAAGACAGACATTTGAGATACAAACATATGCAAGTAACTATGCCATGGGAGCAGTCTTGTTGCAACATGGTAAGCCCATTTGTTTTCATTTTAAAACTTGTGATGGTGTTGTGATTAATTATCCTACATATGATAAGGATTTGTACGCATTGGTACAAAGTGTGAAAAAACAGAAACACTATTTGTTGGGAAAAGAAACTATTATTCACACAGATCATCAACCATTGCAATACTTACAATCACAAACAAAGCTACAACAAGCAAGGCACTTTAGATGGATGGGTTTCCTACAACAATTCCACTTGGTTATCAGGTATAATAAATTCATTTATAACAAAGTTGTTGATATGATTTCTAGCACTATTGTTAGTGCTTCAGTTATTCTTAAGCATAATTCTATCATGCATGAGAGCTATGTTGAACAATATGCTTTATATGTTGATTTTAAAGAGGTTTATGCAACTTTGTGTCATTCTAACCAAGTTGAGAAATTGGATTACCATGTGCATGATAAGATTTTGTATCATCTTGAAAATCTATGTATTCCATAGGGTGAAAGAGTCAATGCTCCAAAAAGGATCCAAAGAAGACTAAGGACAGCTCAAAATTCGCAGAAGCAACCTAGGAAGCTCAGAATGGCCTCAGCAGACAAAGAAAGGGAAAAAAAAAAAAATCAAAGTCCTCAAAACTTAGTGAAATAAGAATCATCATGAACAGTGCATCGCAATCTTTCTAATGGTGTAAACGAATTGTCAAACGGAGTTACGGATCAAAAGATATTCACGGTCAAAGTTTTGGTCAACCTAACCCAGTCAATAGGGATGAGTCAGCATATGTATTGTTGACGTCAGCATCAGTATGGATGACATAAACGTCCATATAGTGTACGTGGAACACGCAGAGAGTGAGATGTGTCATGTTGATGTCAGCATGGTGATGTGATAGCACCAGAGGTTGCCACATGTCTCATTTTTTACATTTTTGGGTCAATCCATGGACCAATGAGAAAGTGCCATGTGGCAGTCCATACAACCACGTGGAAGACCGTACGAGACATGGAAATTGATGTGGAAGGTGACATTGCAAGTGGTTCATGTGGGCCAATGGTTGGATATCACGTGGCCTAGTCATGGGCTACCACATGGCAGTGAGAAAATGCTTAATGAGGGCCCGAAACCAGATTTTCAAAAATAAAAAAAAAAGGCTCGCCAAATCTAGAGGCCAAAATACAAAATCTGATGAATCTAAACAGTGATCCAAACTTGGTGAAGTTCCAATCCATATGTATATATATTGTTATAACAATAACCCAAAATGGGAGGCTCGCGAGCTCGACCCTGGGACCTCCCCCTATCCAATGCCTTACAATAGCATTCACCATTATTGGGCCAACGGACTCTGTTGGTTAGTCTGCCCCACTTTTGCTTAAATGTTGAGTCTGTCCACGGGCAGGGAGGAGGGCGCTTGATGGTACGGCTAGGCACATATTTCAATATGCAATATAGAGAATTAATTGCAGGGAGCAAGCACAGAAATCGAGACAAGATTTCTCAAGGGCCTGGGAGTGCCAGAGTCGGATTGAGGCATGGAGACAGTCGTTTTTGGGTAATTCGACGCCAAAAATTCAATGGTGCCATATGTCTTCTGATCTGAGAAAATCTTTTGCAGCTTAATTCCATAATGAGGTATATTTATGTATTTTGCCAAATTCTTTTGTTGAGTTAATAAAAAGGCCTACCCATTTGAGAGCAGGACCCGAAGACGTAGTCCACTAGGGATGAACTTCATTATCACATTTTTGTGTTCAAATTTGATGCTTATGTCTCTTCGTTATTGAGCTTTTCCTTCTTTATGATGCAATTTAATTTATGCTCATTTAATACAATTCTTTCTAAGTCACTTCGATGAAAAGATCTTGGATCATGTTGGTATCAGAGAAGTCATCTTTGACTTGAATTATTGAGTGTGAATGCTTACTAGGGCCAAGCATAAGCAAGGTGAAGGAACTCTTAAGACTTTCAATATTGAATTTGGTCGTACATCCCGAAGGAAGAAAATGGCAGAAGAAAACAAGCATGATGAACAAGAGAAAAACTTCCATATGGTATTTTATCGCATGTCAGAAATGGTCGAGTGAATGTATGGAGACTACAAGAAGAGGATAAATAAGAAAGGGAAGAAAAAGGACGCACAATCTGATGATAATGCTTTGGTAAATCAAGGGGCTGGAGGAGACCCTCTTGAGCCTCCATCTTCACCATCAAGCTCTAGCTCTCCTTCCTCTGAGAATTATCATCATTCTCATCATTCTAGCCATAAAGATGCTTTTAAGAAACCATTATTAAAGCTTTATGTAAAATTTGTTTTACCTATGTTTAATGGAGATGCTAATCCTGAAAAGCTATATAATTGGATCCGACAAGTTGAAGTATATTGTCGTGTTCAACAGATTGATGAAGAGGAAGTTCAAGTGTAATTATCTTCTCTTCAGTTGGAAGGCACTGCTCTCGTATGGTGGGAGAGAAAACTTCAGGACAAAAGTAAGTATGGTAATCCTCTTTCCTCATGGTCGGAATTTAAATCAGCGATAAGGAAGAAATTTTATCCATTGGGTTATTTACATAAAGCAATGATGTAATGGAAAACTTTAAGACAAAGTAAAGGTCAAACTGTACAAAGTTTCATGGAAGAATTTAGGAAGAAAGCTCTTGCATTAAACATTCCTTTGGATTCTTACGAAACTTTAATGAAGTATATTGGCGCACTTCATAGTTATATTCATCATACTTTGATATTGTTTAACCCCACCAGTCTTGACGAAGTTTGTGTGCAAGCCACTCACCTTGAAAATAGGGGAAAGCATGTTCAAGAAGATCCCACAAAGAAACCTTCCAATATCCCACATAAGCAGTTTAAGAAGTTTAAAAGGAAGGACAAGAAGACTGCCACTGTAAAGAGAGAAGAAGGAAAACCATCTTGCACTCATTGCAAGAAAAGTGGTCACAATGATGAACATTGTTGGAAACTACATCCAGAGAAGAGGTTGAAACAGTTCAGTGGAAAGGGGAAGACAAAGACTGTTGCTACAGTGCAACAAGATCTTGGTTCTGATTCAAGAGATGAAGGAAAGATCATAGCGGTTGGAGTACAAGGTAAATATTCCCTTCATGCTAGTTCAAATTCCAATAATGAGTCTCATGATGATGAAATAAAGAGAAATGAATTATTTCATATAAGAGTTGTATCTAAACACACTAAGATAGATACATTATTTGATATGGGTTCCCAAGTAAACTTGATATCTGAAGCACTTGAAAAGATGGTTCTTGAAACTAAACCACATCCAAAGCCTTATCCTCTCGGTTGGGTATGTGATGAAGAAAAACCTAATGTCACCAAGCAATGTAGGGTCAAATTTGTTATTGCTTCAAAGTTGATTGATGAAGTGGATGTGGATGTTGTATCACTTGATATATGTGGCATAGTGTTGGGGAGTCCTTATCTTTATGATTGAAAAGCAGTCTTCTTTCATCATCAAAAAAAATATCACCTTACTAAGGGGGGAGTGGAATATATTGTTAGATCCCACATCATAAGGGTAAACACAACACTTGTTAGTGCATGACAAATGAAGAGACTCATAAACACTAATAAGAGATATGTACTCATGGTCGTAAGGGAGAAAGATGTCGAAACATCCGACGCTTTCCAAGATGGATGTGATCCTTCTCATAAGAAAGAATTAATTGATATTGTTTCTAAGTATGATGATATTTTCTAGAAACTAGATGGATTACCTCCTAAGAGGGAAATCCAACATGAAATACATCTTCAACAGGATTCTCCTCTTTCTAATGTGGGCATGTACATGATGTCAATTGTAGAGATGACAGAGATCAAGAAGCAGTTACAAGGCTTATTGAATCAAGGGGTCATCAGGCCCAACTCATTTCCTTGTGGTTCTTCGATCGTGATAGTGCCAAAGAAAGATGGCACATGGTGAATGTGTGTCTACTACCGGGCCTTAAATAAAATCATGGTGAAAAATCGATACCCTCTTCCTCGTATAGATTATTTACTTGATCAATTAAAGAATGTTGGTTATTTCACTAAGTTGAATTTGCGAAGTGGATACCAACAGATCAGAGTTGCAGAACAGGATGCATGGAAGACTTCCTTTAAAACCAAACAAGGATTGTTTGAGTGGTTATTTATGTCGTTTGGGCTTTGTAATGCTCTGACAACTTTCATGAGTGTGATGAATAATGTATTCAAGCCCTTTCTAGATGATTTTGTGATTGTATATTTAGACGACATTCTTATATTTAGCGGGACTTGGGATGAACATGTAAGGCATGTAAAGAAAGTATTGGATACTTTTCAAAGGGAAAGGTTGTATGTAAAATTGTCCAAATGTGAATTTGGTAAGACTTCACTTGTGTACTTAGGTCATATTGTAGGAGGAGGACAATTAAAAATTGATCCTTCCAAGATTGATGTAATTGTAAATTGGCATGAGCCCAAAAATATAACTAAAATATGAAGCTTCTTAGGTGCAGTCCAGTATTGGAGGAGATTCATTTCAAACTTCTCCTTTATAGTAGCTCCTTTGCATGACTTAACCAGTGTGAAGAACACTTTTCAGTGGGGAGGAAAGCAACAAAAATATTTCGACACTTTGGAGGAAAAGATCAGTACTGCACCAGTATTAGCACTATCGAATCTTCAACAACTCTTAAAGATGGAGATAGATGCAAGGGGATACACCATGGGTGCAGTATTGATGAAATATCGTAAGCCTATTTGTTACCGCTCTGAAACTTTTAATCAAGTTGTTGTTAACTATCCTACATATGATAAAGAGTTGTATGCATTAGTTCAAAGCGTAGAGAAATGGAAGCACTACTTGTTAGGGAAGGAAACAATCATACATATAGATCATCAGCCCTTACAGTATCTCCAAAAACAGATGAAACTACAACAATATTGACATTACAGATAGATGGGTTTCCTACAACAATTTCATTTGGTAATCAAGTACAAAAAGGGTATGAGTAACAAGGTAGATGATATGCTTTCTAGACCTCCTATTGTTGCTTCTATTATTTTGAAGAATGCATCTTTATCTCATGATATCTATGTGGAACAATATGCTATTGATGAATATTTTAAAGAAGTATATGAGAAGTTAACCCATGGTGCACAGGTAGACAACTATTGTCTGGAAGATAAACTACTCTACCATCTTGGAAAACTATGTATTCCTACAAGTGAACGAGTCCATGTAATACGAGAAGCTCACACTTCTCTTGTGTCTGGGAATTTTGGGGTAGTAAAAAATATGGCTCATCTGCAGAGGTTTTGTTACTAGGCTCAGATGAAAGAAATTGTAACTAAATATGTAAAGGGGTGTGTGATGTCTTCTACTAGTAAGCCCACTAATATAAAATTGGGGCTATACTCACCACTTCATGTTCCATCCCATCCATGGGAAAGTATCTCTTTTGTAGGGGGTTTACCAATGTCAAAAAGGAGTCATGAAAATTTGTATGTTGTAGTGGATAGGTTCAACAAGATGGGTATCTTAATGCCATGTAAAAAGTAGATCATTGTTGAGCAGACTGCTAATCTCTTCTTTTAGTATGTTTGGGTTCACTTTGGGTTACCCACATCCATTATCTTGGATCGAGATACTTGATTCCTTGGGTTACACCAAGTTGAAGAGGAGCAGTTCTTTCCATCCACAGACCGACGAACAGACAGAGGTTGTTAACCAAACAATGGTACTTTTGCTTCGAGGCTACTGCAGCAAGCATCCCAAGTTATGGGATGAATAGATACCCTACATACATCATGCTTACAACTGAGCCCTACATTCCTCCACTCAGTGTTCTCCTTTTGAGACATGTTTTGGGTATTTACCTAAGGTTCCTTTGGACTTGATGTATGGGAGAGATGTCGATTCAAATGAAGAAATAAACAAAGATAGAGCCCGCAAGTTCATCCAAAGGATCCAGCAGGTACATCAAGCAGTCAGGGAATAGTTGGAGAAAAATCAAGCACAGTATAAAGCTTGGCATGACAAACACGGGATTGATCATCAATTCTAGGTTGGAGACCAGGTATGGCTTTACATCAGCAAGGAAAGATTGAAGGGTGAAGGAAAGAAACTCAAGCCCATCTGTTATGGACCCTTCACTATTTTGGAGAAAAGTGGTGCCAATTATTTTCATCTAGTTCTTCCACCTTATATGCAGATCTACTCAGTTGTAAATGTAGAGAAATTGAAACTTTTTGAGCCTCCCATGATCATGGATCAAGGTGAGGAAGTTTCAATACCTTCAATTGATGAGTTTTCTCCTGAGTACTTGGATGAGTTGAAGGAAGATATCATCCTGGATAGAAGGACGAGGACTTCACGCAGGGGTGATGTTGATTATCTTCGAGTAGGCTTAAAGGGCACACATCCAAGCAAGGCAAAGTGGATTGAGAAGGACAAGGTGAGGGAACTCTTCCCTCACTTATCTGTTGATTGATGAAAGATTTTGGTGGTCCAAAAAGATCTAAGTAGGAAGGCCTAATCCAAAAAGGATTCAGAGAAGACTAAGGACAGCTCAGAATTTGCAGAAGCAACCCAGGAAGCTCAGAATGGCCTCAGCAGATAGAGAAAGGAAAAAATATCAAAGTCCTCAAAACTCAGTGAAATTGAAATCATCATGAAGAGTGCGCCGCAAGATTTCCAACAATGTAAACATCTCGTTAAACGTAGTTACGGATCAAAAGATATCCGCGGTCAAAGTTTTGGCCAACCTAGCCCAACCAGTAGGGATGAGTCAGCATCCATACTATTGACGTCAGCGTCCGTACAGTGTATGTGGTACACGTAGAGGGAGACACGTGTCATGTTGATGTTAGCATGATGTCAGCATGGTGATGTGGCGGCACCATAAGTTGCCACATGTCACTCGTTTTCGGCATTTTCAGTTCAGTCTATGGACCAATGAGAAAGCACCACGTGGCAGTCCGTATAGCCACGTGGCAGACCGTATGGGAATTGGCAGGCTAATGTGGTAGGTGACGTGGCAGGTGACTGTGCAAGTGGTTGGCATGGGCCAATGGTTGGCTTCCATGTGGCCTAGTCATGGGTTGCGATGTGGCAGTGGGAAAATGCTCAATGAGGGCCCGAAACCGGATTTTCAAAAATAAAAAAAGGGCACACCAAATCTAGCGGAGTCCTGCCAAATGTGGCAGCCAAACTACAAACTCCGACGAATCTAAACAACGTTCCAAACTTGGTGAAGTTCCAATCCATATGTATATATATTGTTATAACAATAACCCAAAAGGGGAGGCATGCGGGCTCAACCCTGGGACTTCCCCCTATCCAAAGCCTTACAATAGCATCCACCATCGTTGGGCCAACGGACTCTGTTGGTTAGTCCGCCCCACTTTTGGCTTAAATTTTGAGTCTGCCCACAGACAAGGAGGAGGGTGCTCGACGATACAGTTGGGCATGGATTTCAAGATGCAATATAGAGAATTAATTGCAGGGAGTAGGCACGAAAACCGAGATGAGATTTCTCAAGAGCCTGGGAGTGCCAGAGTCGGATTGAGGCATGGAGACAGTCATTTTTGGGTAATTTGACGCCACGAATTCAATGGTGTTGTATGTTATCTGATCTGAGCAAAGATTATGTAGCTTGATTCCAGAATGAGGTGTACTTATGTATTTTTCCAAATTCTTTTGTCGAGTTAATAAAAGGCTTACCCATTTGAGAGCAGGACCCGGAGACGTAGTCCACTAGGGACGAACTCCATTATCAATTTTTTGTGTTCATATTTGATGCTTATGTCTCTTCATTATTGAGTTTTTCCTTCTTTATGGTGCACTTTAATTTATTCTCATTTAATACAATTCTTTATAAGTCACTTCAATGAAAAGATCCTGAATCAGTTAACATCATAAGGGAAGCACATTCTTCTCTTATTGTTGGCCACTTTGGTGTAGGCAAGACGATGGCTAATTTGTAAAGGAAATTTCATTGGCCTAAAATGAATGAAAGTGTTTCACGATATATAAGAGGATGTTCTTTATGTGCTACAAGCAAGCCTAGCAACAGAAAGTTAGGATTGTATATTCCACTTCCAGTTCCTTCTCGTCCTTGGAAAAGCATTTCCATGGAATTTGTAGGAGGATTACCTATGTCAAAAAAGAATCATGATTATATTTATGTTGTGGTTGATCGTTTCAGCAAAATGTGTATTTTGATGCCTTGTAAGAAGCAGGTTACAGTTGAACAAACAGCACAAATGTTCTTTCAACATGTATGGGTACATTTTGGGTTGCCCAAATCCATTATTTCTGATCGATATTCTCGATTTATTGGGAACTTTTGGTCAAGATTATGGGGACTCGTGGACACCAAGTTGAAAAAGAGCACATCTTTCCATCCACAAACTGATGGTCAAACAGAAGTGGTGAATAGAATAGTAGTGCATCTTCTTCGTGGTTATTGCAGCAAACATCCTAAGCTTTTGGATGAGCACCTACACTACATTGAGCATGCTTATAACCGGGCTAAGCATTCATCGACTCAAACATCTCCATTTGACGCATGTTTTGGTTACTTTCCAAAATTTCCTTTAGATTTTATCTTTGGGAAGGATATTTCTATTGATAGTCATTATGACATTGATAAAGCAAAGAAGTTCATTGAAAAAATTCAATTGGTGCATCAAATGGTACAAGAACAGTTGGAAAAGAGCCAAGCCAAGTACAAGATAAGAAATGAAAAGCATCATGTTGATCACAGTTTCCAAGTTGGAGATGAAGTTTGGCTTTACATTAGCAAAGAGAGGCTTAAAGGAAAAGGTAAGAAATTGAAACCAATTAGATATGGACCTTTCAAGATTCTTGAAAAGATTGGCAACAATGCCTTCTGTTTGGATTTGTCTCCTTATATGAAAATGTATGCAGTTGTTAATGTTGAGAATTTGAGATTGTATGAGCCTCCTTTGATTGATGATCAAGGAGAGCATGTTCATATTCCTTCCATTGATGACTTCTCTCCATAACATCTTTCAGAATTGCATGACGATACAATCCTTGACAGAAAGATAAGAACTTCAAAACAAGGGAATGTGGAGTACCTTCGTGTTGGTCTAAAAGGCACAAATCCAAGAAAATCTAAATGGATTGAGATTGTAAAGGTGAGGGAATTGTACCCTCATCTAGAGATTGAATGAAATAGTCTTTGGAAGTCCAAAATCTTCCCAATGGGGAGGAGTAATCCACGGTATTAAAAAAATGTTCAAATATCAAAGTGTTCGAAATTGCTCGAAAATGGATTAATTGCGTAGATCTCCTCTTCACAATCCCAACGCAACTTGAATGGGCTCAAACGGAGTTCGTATGAGGGAGATATCACATTCTGTCCATTTGTTCAAACAGGTAAAATTTGTTGACTGTATTGTCCATCAATTCGTACAGACCACGTGGCAGCTGACCATACATTATGTACAACCATACAGCTAATGTGGCAAGGTGACTTGGCAGGTGGTGACATGGCAGGATGACTATGCATAGGTATGACGTGGACCAACTAGTGGTCGACACATGTCAACTTACATGAACGAATGAAAGGGTGCCATGTGGCACCCCCTTGTTTTTGTTTAAAATTTGGTTTGGGCTCCGTAGTGGTAGAACCCGAGACCTCCGACAAGGGGCAGATTCTTCATGTAATCCAGGCCACCATCCTGCCTACCATTTGTTTCTTACCCTTAAACGACACGCGTTTTATTTGAATATGAATTGTGGTTCAGTCAACGGGAAAAAGGGTTGGGGCTTAGCCCCATCCCTAGTCATACATCCTTACCACATTTCCAGTAGCGCAGAAGTTACGAAGGGTCAACCAACATGGGGGCCAACGGTTAGCGCGGTCACGGCCACATGGCCCATGCGACCCTAACCTCTGAAATTAGGCACTACATTCATGCTAACTATGCGCCAAATCTGCCCATGCGCATAGAACGACCAGAGAGCTAGGTTTTGGAGCATGCTCTAGGTTTGGAAAATAGTGGGTGCATTTTGGAGAGAAGAGACAACATGTTATTGGGGAAAAATTCTAGGAAGTGTATTTTTTTCAATTTTTGGCCAAACCAGCTGCAGAAAGAGCCCAGCTAAGGGGTTTTGCACATTTTGGAGCCATTGGAGCCATCTATTTTGCATTCTAATAATTGTAAAGCATTTTTTTAACGCTTTGAGCATATAATGAAAATGATCCATTGGAAGTTGGACGAGGACATGTAGCCCAAGAGAGGGGTGAAATCCTTTATCATTTTGTTGTGTTATGTGCTTATTTTGATGGTTGTTTATGTTTGTTTATGTTGTTCATTTCAATTATAAAAACTCAATAATTTAATGTGCTTGCAACTTGATCCAATTTCCCAAGACACATACATTTTCCACTTGCAAATTTGTATACACAAACCTTTATCATTTTCATATCATTATGGCTCCAAGAGTCCCTTCTATCATTTTACAACATTATTTTATAAAAACATGATCATAACCAAAATTGGTTATCTCCTCCTAATCTTAAGTTAACATTACAAAAATATATACAAAGTATCCCAAAATTCTAGGAACAGATTCTTCAAAATATCTGAATTCTCTCAAAGTGGTTGGTCGGTTCATTGAAGCTGCTTCAATCATTCCCACTCCTGACTTGATGGATATTTACAAGAAATCATCTTTTTGTAGGCAATATCTACCTCAGCATATCTTTCATATGTAGGAGGAGAATCAAATAAATTCTTGAGATGCCACAAAAGAAAGAAATCTTTATCTAGTAAATCAACAATTGTTTTCCCTTTCAAAACTCTTGTTGCTCCCTTAAATTTGTTGGCATTTTCTATTGCTTTTACTAACAATGGTTGATATTTTGGAAAAGGGAGTAAACCCTTTTTACCATAAATTTATGGTAAACCCATTTCCACCATTCTTGTATAATGGTTATTAAACCATTATACATTCATTTGAAGATGGGTTAATTTATTTCGGACTTGTTGAATAAGATTTCACTTTGTAAAAATCCTTTCTACCTCCATGATTGTATTTGTTCTGTCTTTAAAACCAGATTGATTCAATTCCTCTTTTGTCTTGGAATTGAGCACTTTAGTTATTTGATTAGCCAAATGAGGCTTATTTCCCAATTCTTGTAAAGAAGCTTCTACATATTTGTCAACCTTTCTGACCAAACTAGCCTCTTCTTCCATGATCATGAAATACCTCCATGCTCTATTTATTTTTTCAATAATTTTATCCCAAATAATGTGTCTAGCTCCCATTAGATATGATTTCCCTGAAAGCATGTTTTTCAATAGATCAAATTCTTCTTTCATTTTGGATTTTGCTCCATGTAATATCTTGAGTTGCCTCTCTTTCTCTCCCACATGCTCCTTTAGAAGTTTGATTTCAGTTTCATGAGTAGAGGCTTCTCTTTTTTATTTCTTTAGCGCAATTTCTTTGAGATCTAAATCAATTAAAGTCTTAGCCAATTCTTTTGATTTGTTTGTTGATGAAGCAATTATAGAGGAAGAAGAAATTCCTTGTTTCAGAACTTCAATTTGTTGTTGTAAAAACTTAACTTGTTCATCCAGTCGAGCTATAACATTCAAAAGTTGTTTCTTCTCCTTTTGGATAGCCATTATTTCAGGGGTTTGGACATGATCATGATCGGTGATTTTAAGTTGTATTTTCAAAATAATTATTTCATTATCTTTTGAAGTTATCATCTCATGTATTGGTTCTTCATCAGTAGCATTGTCTCTTATTCTTAAGAGATTCTTTTCCAAGTCTTTTATTCTCATCCGTCTGACCCTGGAATTTATTTTCTCTTGCTTCAATTGCTCTTTTATTTGATTGTTCATTTTTTGTAATTACTTCATACTAAGAATAGTCATGATAATGTCCTTATTGACCATCTCTCTTGTCTGTTTGTGCATATCCATCTTGTCAAATAAGGGGACCTGGTCAAGATCAAAAGAAAAATTTTCTAACTTATAGTTACTATGACCTTGAACACTTGCCCTGCTAGTTCCAAAATAGACAAATTCAATCTCCCTTTTTCAAAGTCTACTATAGATAGCAACCTTGTTTTTTATGAATCATGATCTAGCTTTTGTAGTAAAATTTGTTTTATATGTGCATTCTTGTCTTTCATACTGTTATATTTTGAGAATATGCTTTGGGATTTTATTTCTGAAGACCCTTCTTATGTTGGATTCAACAAAACTTATGGAAGAATATCCATCGAGTAAATGGGTTCCTTTTGGATTTCTCCAATTGTTCCTGTAAATTTTCCACTGTAAAATCTTCCTCTAAATTTTCCACTGTAAGATATTCAATTCTCAACCTCTTGCTTGATGACCCTTCCACTATTTCTAAAATATTATGGAATTATTTATTAAAATTTATCTTTAATTCCTTCTCATGTTGATTAGGAGCATCAATATCCTCAGCTTAGGATGATAAGAACATATTTTGAACTTATTTCTAGCTATTAAGATTCTTGAGTTGTTCCATATCAGGCCTGCTCTAGTTTTCATATCCTATTATCTCAAACTCCAGTCTTTTGGAATTAATAACTCCCAAAGGATCATATTTCCAAGCTTCCCCTTGTTCAAGACCCAATCCCTCGAACATTGCTTCAACAACCTGCAAAGCTTATCTATTGACAACAATTAAAGGGTCGACTTATCTTTTTAGCTTGAAGTTAGTCCTCTTTCTTCTATGGATAAAATGGATATCATCAGCATTGAGACTTTGTCTAATAAATTCCAAAGCAAAAATCCTCATAGTCAGGAAACTAGGCAATTTGAAAGGTTTGACTTTTGATCCATACATTCTTATCTCTATATAATCTTTGAACAAGTACCAATCTCCTAACTTAGTTTCTAAAGATTCATGTAAAAGGAATTTTGCTCCTGGGAAAATTCTGGGAGGATTCTCTTAATGAAACAGAGTATATACTATGGAAATAAATGAATTGGCATAATCAATAAAACCCAGTTTATGTAACTTCAACGTAACTACAGGTGTTTGGTGAATGACTGATAGGGGATTTCCACTTTGGTATTCAATCTCTAAACTTAAATTTTGGAAATTCTTCATTTTAAAGAAAAGAAGCAAATACACCAGATAAGATTGAAACCTACTGAATTTGTTCAGAGAAAAATTATTGAGTTGATCATGTAAGGAATCTGCTATAAACTGAGAAAAGAAGAATCTAGCCATTAATTGAGTGGTAGGAGGACAAATGGCCCTAAGAAGACCCAAAGTAGAACTGTCCACAACTTTATCAGAGTCATATCCCAGTATTGAACATATCATAGCGATAGTTTCATGTACATTGGCTGAAAATATTTCAAATTCATAACTTTCAAAGATTTGCAAAGAACTAGAAATATTTATCATCAAGGATTGCAAAAAACCTTGTTTCTCTTGGGCATTTAATTGATTAAATTCAATATCTAGGGTTTCCTCATTCAGAAAATGTCCATCGGTAAACTCTTCTACATGTAACATTCAGGAAATTGAGCTAGCTTTGATTTCAAACAACAATGACCCTTTTGCAGATAATATACTTCTCAAAGAAGAAACATAGTTATGTGCACATCAATGCACAAATGTCGGGAAGTTGCAGGTTTGACGCACGATAAAACGGGTCAGGTTTTGACCCCGAGTGTTAAAATAGTCATTCAATTCTATTTGTTTGTTTGCTAATGAATTGTGCAATTCATACAGGTCAAAGGAGATCCAATGGTCAAAAACTTAATAATCCCTAACTACTAGGGCAGCTTCAACAGGGGTTACAACCTTGGACTTCTTGACAGTGGAGGGTTTCGACATTTTAAATGAAATAAATAGGAAAATATGTTTTGTCTCTTACCCGTAAATTGGACATGATAAAAACGCTTTAATTTGTTGGCAAACTTAGTATTCGACAGCTCTAATTTGGCAAGGATTCTGGAATCTGCAACAGTGACAGTCGTATTTTGTCAAAAACAAACAAAAATGACTTGTTATGATATTTGTATTTTGTTATAACTAACCCTAAATATAAAAAAAAACTTAATTAATTATGATAATTACAAAGATTATGTACAAAAAATGATTATACAATCAAACCGGTGGTTTTTCGAAAGCCAATAAGTGGTTTATTTTCATAACATCGTGTTGCTCGGGGAAAATGGTTTTACAATAACTTTGGCTTATAACGCGGTGGCCTTATCATTTAACACATCGTATCGTCGAAAAGAGATTATGACGTCACTGCGTGGGGGTCCATCGTTGTTAAACTTTGGCGGTTCGAGGAGCATGTGGATTGTTGATCTCGATACCTTTTAAAATAGACAACTCATAGTTATCACGATATACTTACACCATAACACAACATTTGCATTAGTTTTAACATTTTAAAACTTATGATTAAAACACAGATTCATACTAAGTTACGATTATAATATTATAACTAAAATAATATATAATATATACAACTATTATATATAATCAAATAATTAACTATATCCAAACAAAAGAAAACCTAAGTAAAAACTAAATTAATTAAAACCAAAATTACTAACTAATACTAACATTGTTGCAAAATTTTAACTAAAATTAGTCTAAATTAAAATAAGATCTAAACCTAATAAAAACTTAAACTTAATATTAAAACTATAGTAAAGATATCAAATATGTACTAAGCAAGAAAATTAAAAAGTAAACTAATATAAAGTTTAAAGGTGCCTATTTTAATCAAGACTTCGAATTTTTAGGTAGAAATCATTCTATTTTATACAATAGGTATAAGGATTATAGGAATAATAGCATATGGGATAGGGTTTAATGGTTATAGTGGTTTGGTGTTCTATGGGATTAGGGATAAGATGTTTGGGTAATAGGGGTCAGGATTAGATGTTTGGGTAATAGGGGTTAGGGTGTATAGGGGTTATTTATTTTAGGGTTTTGAAGTTTGGAGTTAGGGTGATTGAGATTAGGGGTTTAAGGGTTTATAGTGATTAGGAATTTGGGATTATAGGTTTTGAAGTTTGGAGTTAGGGTGATTGAGATTAGGGGTTTAAGGGTTTATAGTGATTAGGAATTTGGGATTATAGGGGTTAAGGGTTAGGGGTTACAGGCTACAAGGGTTTGTGATTAAGGATTATAGGGGTTACTAAATATAAGTTCTATGGATTAAGGATTGTGTGTTATAAATGTTATGGGTTAGGGGTGATATAAGCTAATAGTTAGGGGATTTACAAGGTATAGGATTATATGAATTATGTGGGTCAAGGGATATAGCAATTCATGGGTTATAAGGGTTATAAAAGATTGTGTTTATAAGGGATGTAAGGCTTAGGGTTAAATTCATTTGGGATTATGAGGACTACATATGACAGTTGTAGAGGTTAGAGGTTAACGATGATAACATTTATAAGGGTTAGGAATTTCTCATGGCCAATTGTTAGGGATTATGGGTTATAAGGGTTAGTATTTATGGGTTAAAAGGTTAAGATTTTAGATGTTATCTATTAAGGATATAATGTTTATAATTTTTAATCTAGTTAAGGGTTAAAGTGGTTAGCAATTAGATTTGTGGTGATTAGGGAATGAAGGTTATAGGGGTTATGAGTTTAGATTTATAGGGATTGCAATTTTAAGTTTATTTGTTTTAGTGATTACAATGCTTAGTTTTAAAGGATTATAATTATTAGGGATTAGGTGTTATAGGTGTTCAGGGTGTTTGTATTTATAAGGGTGAAAAGGGTTACAAGGGTTACAAGCAATAACAAGTATTAAAAGTTAAAAGGTGTTAGGATTTATAAGGGTGACTAGTTTGATAAGGGTTAGGTGTTATAAGAGTTTCAGGGGGTGGGGGTTAATGGTTATTGAATTTCGACATGAGGTCTTAGGACTTAGGGTGATATGGGTTATAGTGATTAAGATTTGGAGGGTATAAATATTTGGTATTCTTGTTGGCACAAGGGCAGACCCAGGTTTCAACACTACAATAGCGCACCAACAAAGCCCTAACTATCGGCCCTTTCGGCAACACCTGCGAAGCAGATGAAGTCTCACTCGAGGTAGAGGCAGGGGTGGTTGCAAGACTCAGGTGTCTGCAACCTTAGCTAGGACATAGATCTGTGATTATAATACTTAATAAATCACTTAGCACCGCCAGTTCCTCAATATACAATCAATAATCACTTCGCTGATAAAACAGGACTTCACAGCATTCAAACTGATATAACGTACTTAAGCACTTAGCATCAATAGATAGGTCAGATATAGTAGATCAAGAACTCAACACATTCATATAGATCAGATCTAACATTCTTATACATCATTAGCACTAAGCATAAGCGTATCTATCTAATCATCTCTAAGCACTTAGCAAAATAAGATATAAACACATCCAGACAAGAACAAAGCGAGACAACACAGTGTTTACCTGGTTCACCCCCACCCTGGGGCTACGTCCACCAACTCTTCTTCTTTATTGTCTTCATTCAATCACTTACAAGCACAGAGCCATCAAAACCCTACTCCGCACAGGATGGAAGATCTGCGTAGCTCGCTAGATCCTTCTTCCTTGTGTTACAACACTCAGCCTTCCACAATCTGTTACAAGTACCTGCACTTAGCTCTGCAAGTCTCTTACAGTCATGCACAAAGAAATTATAGACTCTACTTGCACTTAGTACACATTCACATCACATAGATGCATGTAAAACTAATTCTTACATTGCCTAGCCTTCTATTTATATATTACAAAATAGGCCTAAGCATGGGTAAACCAATGGGACGACATCCCAATCCTGTTACATAATCCCAAAAAAACAAAAAGGACCCAAAAGTGGGCCGAGATCCCTTGATCTCCGCTTTTTCTTGTGCTCCTTTTTTGACAGGCTGTCGAAGTCTCAAAATAGGTCACTATGACCAAGAATATCCTAAAACTTGGTCAAGGGCCAACAGGCCCCCAACACTCACCTGTGACTCATCCCGAGTCACTCTTATCTGACCAGTTCTGCTTCAAAGGCCTCGAGCTTGGCTCGAGCTGCTTTGACCTGTTGTTGTGCGATGACCTCTTGCTCGGTGAACTCCTGGATCACTGCGTCATTCATGGTCCCTTCTAGGCGTTGTTCTATTGCGATGACAACCTGTTCTAGCTCTGCTCCTCAGCTTTCAACTTCTGTGAATAATTGGCACACCTTATCTTTCACTGGTTGAAGTCGTTGAGTAAATTCCATCACTCTGCTTTGAATCGTATGGATCTGTTGTTGGGCGGTGTGTTTCTCCTGAGACCGCTTCATTCTTTACAGGACCGACAAGGCCTTCAGTTGGGCCAGTAGTGTGTCTGCGTGTTACTTTGCTTCCTTTAGTTGTGACTCTAATGCCTGTAACTCTGGATTCTCAGTGAGGTTATCATATGTTTGGGCACTGCAGTTACTCAACTGCTTGCACTCCAAGGCAAGAGCTTTTAGTCTATCAACTACGCTGCAGGTAGTTGCTTCCCTTTGGTCTCTTACATCTTGAGGGGTCTCGGGCACAGTGCGGATCTCCAAGTCTACTATGTGTTCTTGGAGCTGTTGGATTACTTCTTCAAGTTGTGCCACCTACTATGGAACTTGCTCTTTGGTCTTTAATTCTACGACTATCACAGAGCGAAGTTCTCTATGAACCATTTCCTTTACTTCGAGTTGCTCTGCGAGCAACTATTCCTTGCTTTGTTGCAATTGTGATTTTTCTTCATCCCACTTCTCTTGCAGAGAAATCTTTTCCCATTCTACAGTATTGTGTTTTTCTACAAGGTCTCCTTGTACTTGTGCTAAAGCCTGGGTAGTTTGCATTGTTTCTTCCTGAGCTCGTCGAAGGCGAGCTTCGACTGTATCAGTGATTCAGTGGAATTGAGTTGGCTCATCTCCCAATTCTAATGTTCCTGTTGATGGAGGTGCAGTGGAGACTGTGAGTCTGTATTGTAGTGCCTGTTGCACTCCTTGGAGCTCGTCCTTAATATGATGGAACACCTCCTCCTGCTTAGCTTTTTGCTTCTTTTCTATCTCCAGTGAAGCATCATTCAGGGTTGCTATGATGAAATCGAAGTCTTCGAAGGTGAGGATGGTCTTCATTTTGGTCATGGTTGCTTTCACTTTCTTTTGGGAGGAAGGTTTCAGCAGGGAAACCTTCCTTTTCTTCAAGGGATCCTCCTCGTCTCTAGGCAATGTAACCTCGCCTTTCTTATGTTCAACTTCTGCGCCATCTATCTCTCCACTCTCTCCTCCTTTCTCTGTTGATATAGAAAGCGGTCTTCACGGATGTGTTGTCTAAATCATGGACCTCTTCTATCTTCTTTATCTTGCTAGGTCCGGGTGTATCTGGCGCAATTTTTGGACTGTCTAAATCGGATATCTTCACAGGGTCTGCTAGAATGAGGAGGTCCGCCAACTAATCCTTGGTGATTTCTTCTAAGTCCTCCTCTGTCAACTTGTAGTAATAATGAAGTTGTTGCTTGTGTTCATCAGCGCGCGCTATAATATAAATGAAATGGAGGTCCGTGTTGAATTTCATTAAAGGCTGAAACCTGTGGAGAGTATTTGGTGTGATGCGAGGTTTGGACTGGATAGCTAACTTCAGTTGATTGTAATATGTGTGGAATATGGAATTTGACTGCCATTGCTTGTTCATGTCACTGGAATACCACAGTGTACTAAACTTTGAGGCCAGAGGTTCAAATGGCTCAATGTCTGGGAAGGTGGCACTTTCCAACATCTCCCATGCGATGAAAGCAATCAGGATTAGAAGCCAACTGAAGTGGAACTCACATCCTTGATCTTGTGCTTCCCTACAGTCCAGTTCCAATTGGTTCACAAGGTACTTTGCCCAATTCATTTGTAGGCCCTCCATGCACTTTCCTACGAGGTCGACTACAAAACCAGTCACTTGGGTGGGTCGGTTCTTGCGAACTAACTTTCATGCAATCAATTGACAGGCTAGGCGCACTATGCCACTTTGGATAGAAGATACCTCGTAGCCTCATGTTCCCTTTTTGACATCTCCATAGGTCTTCTTGATCCTTTGTGCTAGAGTGCGATCTATTGTTTTTCTGGGGTATAAATACTGTGGGTCAAGGCCTTGCATACTCATCCCTGTGATCTGATTGATCAATGTCGAATCCACTATGATACGGTGGTTTAACCACAAGTATCTGCCATGGTAACAGGACAACAACAGTTTGACGCATGCATTCACTTCTTGGTGTCTTCTGAAGTGAGGAATCTTCATGATGTTGAGCAGTGCGGACTGCATGAGGTTATGGGTCCATGATTGAGGAATTATCTTTGAATTATTTCCTTTTGTCCTAGTCAGGTACTTATGTGGGGCGAGCATGTTGTAGACCTTCCTGTTGCCGAGGTTGAGGTTGCTAAACTTCAACGCTGCTATCATTTCTTAATCTACGTGAAATTCGAGTATCCCCTTCGGGAGGTACGCAGTGACCAATTCATACTCAAAGTCTCTGGGCACACTATCTCGATTTATTATGCCACTCAGAGGTGGTAGATAGGTGGGTAAACTGCTCAGAATCAACTTAGCATTTGCGAGATCGTCTCTATTCTTGGTTCGCTTCTCATCTGTGGGTTGTGATGGTACGGATCGATCAGTGGACAGAGAGGTCGACAATCCTCTCATCAATGATGCCTGTATACCGATAGACAATCCTTTGTTCGACATGACTCTTTCAATCATCCAGTCGAGGAGTAATTTTGTTACTGATTCTTCAACTGCAGTGAGCTTGTCGGACATACGCGCTCGGGATTAATAATATCAGGTTCACAATTAACTCAGATACTGCACTAGAATTAACAGCAAGAGGGAAATGATTATTGTATACAATTCACTTGGTCTACGGGCTCAAATTCTTGGTTAGCAAAAGTGTTCTTCGTGCATGGCGCGATGGGATAAATAGGCAACTCGGCAACGGTTCGCTTGTAACGGGTATGAAGCCTCATTAAGTCTTGTTCTGTCCATTATGGCGTGGTTCAACGGTCTGGTGTCGAGCTATAAATGCTTTCCGACTCATTCAGAGTGACATTCGAATGGATATATCGGTCCCAATGGCTATATTGCCTCACCATGGCAAAACACCATGTGTCGTTGTTCTGATATCCCGACGAAGCTCCCATTCTGGAAATTTTCTGTCTGCAAAGTTCCCTCTGGAACCTTCTGTAACTTTTCAAACTTATCTCTCTTCTTACTTAGATTTCTATCCTTCCTCACAGTGAGCTTCGTCTCGGTAGTCCTTTTCCATTTTGATTCTTAACGTCTTTGGACATAGTCACTATGCGTTGTTGATATTCTTTCCTAGGATTCAGGATTAACACCTCTTCTTTATTCGAGATAGGTACCTCAGTCTTCTGCGAGTCTTCTAATGTTCTTGCAACTTCGACATCTAGGTCTTTAGTGTTAAGTAGCTTCGATCTATTCTCTTGTTCTTCGATCAAGTGTACAATCCTTCTAGTCATGAAATCTTTTAACTCTTGTCTCTTCTGCTCCAAAACTTCTTCTTCTTCTTTTCGTCTAGCTAGATCTCTTTCAATCCAAGGTTTCCCTAGTAACATGGTAAATGGGGTGTGGTCCTCAATAAATTGAATAATCTCAAAATCTTCTTCTATCGAAGTTCCATTGGAATTCATAGATATATGAGTGAGTTTTCCACATAGGTTTACCAGTTTTCCTATGAATAACCCTATTCCTCCTAATGAAGGAATCATAGCAGGCCTTCCTATAGTTTCCCAAGTTCTCTCTATCATGATATCCACCTGTGTTTCCTCATCGAGAACACAGTCAATGTTGAAGTCTCCTATTCTTGCTTCAAGGCATTCCTTGTCTTTAAACATCTCTGATAATATAACATGTCAGTGGTCATTCAAGGTTTCTTTCATCTGTAGCAATACCTTCTCTGATTCTTTCTGGGGTTCTGCTATAGCCTTAGTTTCTGGATCTACCTTAGGTTTTTCTTGTCTTATGTTCATAATTTCAAGCTTAGCAATCATTCTAGGGCAATCCAACACTTCATGGTTCATAGATTTGCAACAAAGACAACCAGGTCTTTTCCCAGGGCATGCCTTAGCAAGATGTCTTGGTATTTTGCAACTATAACAGTGGGTTAATCCTCTCTTTCTTTCAAATGATCCCCAGCTTCTCTTGTACTGCACGCTAGGATCATAGGAGCTAACCTGCAATAAATCCTTTCTAGGATACTACATCCATTTGTTAGTCCAAACATTCTTTCTATGCATAGGTATAACATATCTTTCACTATTCTTATCATATCTAGTCATATCAAATCTTCTTTCATCTATCAATACCCTAATTTTCAAACTAGGACAGACTTTATTAAACATACCTAGATCCATACTCTAGAAACAAAAATTTCCACTTATCTTACTTCTATAGAGCACAAAGCTTCCAGATCTAAAACTTTTAACTATTCTTACCTTTATCAGATCACAGAGCTTGCAGATATTACCTATTTTTAATCAAGAATTCTCACTTTTACCTTTCTTAGGGCACAAAGCTTTCAGATCTTACCTCTTTTCTCCAGATCAGACTTCTTTTCCTTAGCACAGAGCTTCTTAGGTCAAGCAGAATGTTGTGCACTAGGGAAACAGATCCACGCACAGAGATTTCATGGTTTCAGGATGGATCTTTGCACAAATATTCTTCTTTCTCAGTTCCCAGCAATCACAGTTTTAGGTCCCGGCAACGGAACCATTTGTTGGCAGAGGGGCAGACCCAGGGTTCAACTCTACAATAGAGCACCAAAAAATCCCTAACTACCGGTCCTTTCGGCAACACCTGTGAAGCAGATGAAGTCTCACCCGAGGTAGAGGCAGGGGTGGTTGCAAGACTCAGTTGTCTGCAACATTAGCTAGGACACATATCTGTGATTATAATACTTAATAAAGCACTTAACACCGTCAGTTCCTCAATATACAATCAATAATCACTTCACTGATAAAACAGGGCTTCGCAGCATTCACATTGATATAACGTACTTAAGCACTTAGCATCAATAGATAGGTCAGATCTAGCAGATCAAGCACTCATCAAATTCATATAGATCGGATCTAACATTCTTATACATCATTAGCACTAAGCATAAGTGTATCTATCTAATCATCTCTAAGCACTTAGCAAAAGAAGATATAAACACATCTAGACAAGCACAAAGCGAGACAACACAGTGTCTACATGGTTCACCCCCACCCTAGAGCTATGTCCACCAACTCTTCTTCTTTATTGTCTTCAGTCAATCGGTTACAAGCACAGAGCCATCAAAACCCTACTCCGCATAGGATAGAATATTTGCACATCTCGCTATATCCTTCCTCCTTGTGTTACAGCACTCAGCCTTCCACAATCTGTTACAAGTACCTGCACTTAGCTCTGCAAGTCTCTTACAGTCATGCACAAAGCACTTACAGACTCTACTTGCACTTAGCACACATTCACATCACATAGATGCATGTTCAACTACTTCTTACATTGCCTAGCCTTCTATTTATATATTACAAAATTGGCCTAAGCATGGGTAAACCCATGGGATGACATCCCAATCCTGTTACATAATCCCAAAAACCCAAAAAGGACCCAAAAGTGGGCCGAGATCCCTTGATATCCGCTTCGTCTTGCGCTCCTCCTTCGACAGGCTGTCGAAGTCTCAAAATAGGTCACTATTACCAAGAATCTCCCAAAACTTGGTCAAGGGCCAACAATTCTAATGGTTAAGGTTAGTTTATTTTTGTTTCAAGTTATTATGTATATGGGATAATGGGTTAGGGATTCAATGTTTTATGGGAGAGGGATTTGGGAGCTTATAGTTTATTAGAGCTAAGGGTAATGAGTTCTTAGAGGAATTTGATGGGTTATAAGGTGCAATATTTTATGGATTATATGGGTTGGGGTTTACAATGGTTAAGAGATAAAGATAATGGTTAATAGGGATTATTGGTGCTAAGGGTTACAGGTATTAACGTTATAAAGTAAAGTGGTTTGGGGTAAGAGGGGTTAGAGATTAGGGGTGACTCCATTTATGAGGGTGCGAAGTGATATGAGTTATGAGGGTTAAGAATTAGAATTTATAAGGGTTAAGAATTATGGATGATAGGTTTTAGTTGTAGGGGTTGTTGGGGTTATGGGTAATAAGGGTTAGATCAAATATAGGGGTTAAAGTTATTAGTTGTGGTGGGCTTCAAACATTATAAGAGTTGGGGTTTCTATATTGTTAAGTGGTTAGCAGTGATAGGGATTACAGGTTATAAGGGTGAAAGGTTGAAACAATTTGGTTATAGGTTATATGGGTAAGCCTGGTAATAAGGGTTGAGTTATGGGTGAAAAGGAGTTAGGAGTTATTGTGGTTAAAATTTATAAGGGTTACATATAGTGGGTTATTAGGGTTAGTGATAAGGGGATACATGGGCTAAGGGATATAATGTTTGTAAAGTTAGATGTGGTTAAGGGTTATAATGGTTAGGGACTATGGTTATGATGATTAAAATTTTTCACTTATAAGGGTTATGTTTTGAGGTTTTTGGGTTATAGGGGTTACTAGTTAAGGTTTATGGTGCTTATTGTTTTAATGTTATTTGGGTTAATGCATATCATGATTAGTTGTTAATGGTTCTAATGACTGGGAGTTAGATGTTTTAGGGATTAGAGATGTTCATTTTATAAGGGTGACAATAGTTATAAGGGTTACAAGGTTAGTGGTTATGTAGGCTAAGTCTTATATGGGTTAGAGATTTTTGGAATTATAGGAGCGACATAGATGATAAGGGTTAGTGGCTCTAAGGGTTTTAAGGGTTGGGGGTTAATGGTTATGGAAGTTTGGGATAAGGGCCTAGAATTTAGGTTGACAAAGTTATAATGGTTAGGAGTTATAAGGCATAGATATTATGTATTATAATTGGTAAGGTTTGTAGGGGTTTGAGTTATGATTACTTATAGAGGTTATATGAGTTAAGACTTGAGAATTATATGGTTTAGGGGATATAAGGGTCACAAAATTCATCATGAGTTATTGGGGATAGGGGTTATACTTTTTAAGAGTTATAACGGTTTATTTTAAAGGGATATACATGAAAAGTCTTATTTGGGATATGAGTATAGTTATTGGGTGTAAGGGTGTAATACCCCTATTTCCCAAGCTTGTAAATATAACTATAACTTGCCAAAATATTGTGGCAGACTGAATGTGTGTGAATTTTGGATTTGATGAACCTTTTTGTTATAAAAGGTAATGTATGTATTTCTATTATTAATTAAAAATGGATAGTGTTGCATAATTGTTGAAAGAGGAGGTTTGCCAAGATAGACCATGATGCTAGGGGAGAGATGGTGAGGATAACCAGAAATGGTTGAGATGACCCCCACCAAACTAGTACCTTATTGGATTTAATTGCTCAGACACAGAACAGTCCTCTGACCCATAAATGAATTACCATTTAGACTGGTAGTTGGGAAGCCTTATTCAAGATTTAATGAGGAGATGGGAAAGAGTACGCATCTACAAGTATTCCTGACCTGACCATGATCTGGGGACTTGGACCCGGGCAATATTGTTGAGGAAGGTAAGAAAGGAAGTGGATTGAGTGGGCAAAGGAGGATGAAGAAGAGAGGAGAGCACAGGAAACTCTCGAGTTCTGAGGAGAACTGAGAAACAAATTTGTTCTGGGTGCAAGAGGTTGTGGGCAACGTTTTCAATCCAAGCTGATAAACAGGATTGCAGAGAAGACGAGTGACTATGGAACTACTCATAGCATACCCCCTTTCCTGGTACAGAGAAAATTGTTTTCTAATTTCCTGTGGGAGGAGGAGAGTAACCTTCATCCCTGACTATCATTGAGCAAGAAGAAGGAGTCTCTCTCAGAGCATCATGGTCTAGCTAGGGGGTGGCCAGTAGTAAATCCATTCAGGAGTGGTTGTGCCTATGGTTGGGTGGAAACAGGCACCCCTTTCGGCAGTTTCTTCACGATTATGGTTTCTAATAAGTATTTTCATACTCTATGTACTAGAATGGAAATGATGATTGAATATACATGTCTATGACTAAATTATGTATTGAATGATTAAGGTGGAGATGTTCATTTTTTTTCTGTGAACTCGTGCTTTTGAATGGTCCTCTATTTGGCTCTGCTTAGCAGCAAGAGATTCCTTAGACATGGATATGTAAACAAATCCAAGAATAAGGTAAAATATTTGTATTGGTTGGAAAATCCTTAATGTAATTCCCCACAGATTGACCTTATAATACCAAGAGTCGAGGTATCTTTAGCTGAAATACTTCATTCTTGTCAGTCCCTTTAACTTACCTTCACATGATTAATAAATTTGAGCTATGTGGAGGGAAGGCGCCTCTTTCAAACCATATGTCTGTGTGACCGGGGGCTCATGCCCATGGCCCTAACTAAATAATGGCTAAGGGTGGAGCGTGCAACCTCAAGGCTTGCCAGGAAAACCTATACGACTAAGACCTTGGAACCCTTTTCTAAGTATGAAAGGAGCTAAGCTCTTTTGGCCTCGGAACTTCGGGAGCTCGGAGCTCTTGGATGTTATGACCTTACAACCATCAAAACCCTCAAATGTCGGAGTCACAAAGTGATGCGAGCAGTAGATCCGAGGGTATTTGGAAGCCTCCCTAACCATTGGATCTACACCATGGTCAGTTTGGTGTTGACCGCTTCGGGAGAACGGAGGTGTCATAACACCAAAACGCTCGAATTCTGGAGTAGTGAATCAATGTGAGTTGTGGATCTAAGGATCCTTCAGGACCCATCCCTGTTGTATGATCGACTAGTGAAAGGACAGTGTAAAACACTCCAGCAAAACCCTACTCTGGGATATTCTACATGTTGATGAACGAGGATGTTACCAAAGTGTTGAAGGCTGGAGTGACGTGGTCTACCGACGTCACTGAGGGTGACGTAGACCCATAGTAGGGGTGCCACGTGTCACCCCAATTCATGCATTTTATATATCTTAGGGGTACAATTGATCTTTACATGAGTCATTAGTTGATTGGGCCACGTGTCTCCCATATCCCCTGCCAAATGTCGTCCGTTGGACCTACACCATGGCCAATTAAGCGTTGACCACTTCGAGAGTAAAACGAAAACTACATGGCCAAACTCCCGAATGTCGAAGTCGTGAAGCGACAAGGACTGTCGATTCGTAGAAGCTTCGGTACATCTTGTGACCATTCGATCCAAACTATGGTCAGTTCGACGTTGACCACTCCGAGAGCAAGGAGGAAGTCCCAGCAGATCCCCTGAACGTCGAAGTTATGAAGTAAGGGAGGTCATAGATCAAAGGATCTACATGGACACTTCTTGACCATTAGATCTAAGGGCATCAAAAGGCTATTAGTATGGAGTAGAGGTTTGGGGTGTAGTGTCACAGATAATCCGAAAGGCCCAATGGCCGCAACCATCTGGATATATTTCAAGATTCTTCGGGAGCTAAGGAATTTAGGACACCGGAGGACATGCATGTAGAAAGGAAAAGGGGCGTTCAGCACTGAAGCGTCGAATGTCGAACTCCCCTCTAGCATGTGTGTTAAATGAGGATCAAGTCCCATTGTTGCATTAGATGGTGGATGGAATTCCCTCATGGATGTGGGAACTTGGGGATGGTACGAATGAGATGGACCCATGTGGGTGCCACGTGGCCCTTGATTGATAACACCCAAATATTTTTGGGAGGCCATTAATTGCAATCCAAAGCTCAGTTTTGAGCCTGGTAACAGTCATTAGAAAGCTAAGTTTGAATAGAAGAGGATGGAGACCTAGGATGGAGGATTCAAGATTATTAAAGTAAGCAAAATTTTGATGCCCCATCCCTAGAAAGGGTACTTAGGGGTCGGATGTGTTACAAATTGGTATCAGAGCAAGTAACAACACTTGGCCTGCTTGGGCTCATGAACAAGTTGCATAAAAATATCATTTGAAGACTTTTATGGGTGACACCATATCTTAACCCTTCCCTAACAAGCTTATTTAAACCTCTACTAAAGAGAGGAATGAAGCTTTCTTTTGTTGTTATATGTTTTGCAAAATCTGAACTATGTGTTGTTCATAAAGTAGTAGATCATTCACTAACAGAAAATGTTTTATCAGCACTCAAGCAGTCAGTGGACCGAAAAAAAACTATAGTGTAAAGAATGGTGACACACCACGAATTGGGGGAAATCTCCCACAATAAAGAGGAAGAATCTGATGAGAGGAGGGTGGTGGAAACCTCTCTAGATTTGGTTGAAACCATAAGAAGCCTCATGGAAGAATTACAGAGTTGTAAGGCTGGCAATGAAGGGTTGATAAAAGAGAAGCAAAAGCAAACTGAAATTAACATAGTCTTACTGCAAATCTTATCAGATATACAAAGGCAGCTGCAACATGGACCAACAGCCAGTCATGTGGACAGACATCATACTAATAAAACTCAAAGTCCACCTGAGATATGAAAGCATGGTCCTGAAAGTGGCCACACAAGGAGAAGTACCTCAAAGAAAGCCCAACATGGAGTCAAGAGACACTCATTGGAAGAATCCTTTGGTCAGGAAACTAACAACTCCAAGGAATCTTGTAGTAGCAAAACTAGTTCACATTCCCAGAGGAGAAGGAAGAAGAGGAAACATTCCAAGATCCATGACCCTGAATACTTCAAGAAAGCTAAACCACCCACTTTTGATGGAGAAATTAAGAAGGGGGGGGAAGTAGAAGTTTGGTTGCTTGGCTTGAAGAAGTACTTCAGAGTCCATGAAAACTTAACGTCTCGAATAGTCATTTTCAACCTGAATGGAAAGGCCTCCATTTGGTAGGAGGGCCTTAGGAATGTGAAAGGAATCCATGAGAAGGACTTGTCATGGAAACAATTTGAGAAATACTTCAAGAAGTATCTGTCAGAGAAATACTTTGATGGGAATTCCAAGGAGTTATATGAACTCAAGTTGGGACAAATCACAATAGATGAATATATCAACAAATTTCTTGAGTTGATAAGGTATGTGCCCTACATAAAGGATGAAAAAGTAAAGATGCAACTATTTATTAGTGGATTACCTCAGTCCTTCCGAGACAGAATTGAGTTTGATGAACCGAATACTTTAGAAGACATTATCTGGAAGGCAAGGTATTGATATGAGCAATTCAAGAATAAGATAGAACCTCATGAGGGCTGGAAGAAGAAAAGTAGTTTGGTATTGAAGAAGAAGGGGTTTAAACCCTCGAGATTTAAGAACCATGGGAGAGGTTCTAAGATGAGCCTTCCTAATAAAAGTGTATATCAGCAAAATTTCTTATCTCAGAGTGGAAATAAACCCTTTGGATCAGCCTGAGGAAACACTGATAACACAAAGAGAGAACCCTTGAAATGTTGGGGTTGTGGAAAAGAACATATGTTGAGGAATTTCCCACATAGGAAACAGAACAATAGGAGGATCTAAAACATCCAAGAGGCTTCCATAGTCAATTATGTGGCTAGGAGCATGCCACAAAGTTATGCAAACTTGGATAATAGACAATTTGACCACCAAGCTTCAGTGGTGGAGATGGAAGGTATGATTTTCGGCCATCTAGTTTCCATTTTAATTGACCCTGGGTATAATTTGAGTTATTTTTTCCCTCAAACTGTTGAGAAATGTAAATTACAACAAGTTAAACATGTTAAATCATGGCTAGTACAACTAGCCACTGGAACCAAAAGAAAAGTAACAGAGCTCATACCAGCATGCCAGTTCATCAAGAATGGATTACCCACCGAAGAAACCCTAAACATGCTCCCTTTATGATCTTATGACATGTTGATTGGCATGGACTGGTTGGCTGCCCAAAAAACCAAGTTGGATTGTTACAATAAAACTTTGAAGTGTGAAGATGAAGAAGGGAGAAAGGTATCCCTACTAGGGATTCAACAGTCTGTCTCAGTGAGACAAATATCATCCCTTCAAGTGAAGAAGTATTAGAGAAAAGGATGTCCTTTGTATGCAATACAAGTGTTGAACTATGTTGAGAACAATAAACCAAGCCTAGAGGACCATCCCATATTAAGAGAATATAAATATGTGTTCCCAGAAGAGGTACCAGAACTACCTCCAAGAAGATATATTGAATTTTCAATAGAACTTGTACTAGGAGCGGTGCCAGTGTCAAAAACACCCTATAGAATGAGTACTCCATAGCTAGTTGAGCTCAAACTACAGTGAAAGGAGGTGTTGGACAAACGCTACATTTGGCCTAGTCTATCTCCATGGGGAGTGTCAACCCTATTTGTGAAAAAGAAGGATGGCACACTCAGGTTGTGCATGGACTATAGACAACTCAATAAGATGACCATTAAGAATAAGTATCCCTTGTTGAGGATCGATGACTTGTTTGACCAATTAAGGGGTGTTACAATTTTCTCCAAGATCAACTTGAGGTCTGGATACAATCAGGTCTGAATTAAGGATGAAGACATTCACAAAACATCCTTTAGGATGAGATATGGTCACTCTGAATTTGTGGTGGTGCCATTTGGGCTTACTAATGCACCAACCACTTTTATGTGCTTAATTATCAATGTACGCAGTAAGTTCTTGGACATATCGGTATTGGTTTTCATTGATGATATCTTAATCTATTCCAAGAATAGGGAAGAGCATGAAGAACATTTCAAGCTAGTGCTTCATTTGCTAAGAGAACATCAACTCTATGCTAAGTTTAGTAAGTGTGACTTTTTCATAGAAACAAGTCCATTACTTAGGCCATGTTATTTTTGAAGAAGGAGTGGCATTTGATCCTGACAAGATCAAATCCATTATGGATTGACCTACCCCAAAATATGTATCTGATATCAGATCCTTTATGGGCCTAGCAAGATACCATAGGAGGTTCATAAAGGGATTTTCCAATATTGGTTGCCCAATAACCTCCCTTCAGAAAAAGGGAGTTAAATTCATTTGGACATCAAAATGTGAAGAGAGATTCCATGAACTGAAATACCTTCTAACCAATGCACATGTGTTAAAGATTGAAGACCCAGAAAAGGAATTCCTTCTGTGTAGAGATGTTTGCAAGGAAGGGCTCGAAGAATTCCTTATGCAAGAAGGACATGTAATTTGTTGTGAATCCAAAAAATTAAATGAGCATGAAATCAATTATGTGACCCACAATATAGAATTGGCTGCCATAGTACATGCCTTAAAACTGTGGAGGCATTACCTCCTAGATAGGAGATTTGTGCTTATAACGTACCGTAGTGGGTTGAGATATTTGTTTGATTAACCAAAGCTCAATGCCAGACAAGCTAGATGGATGGATCTCCTTAGTAAGTTTGATTTTGAAATCAAACATATCAAAAGAAAAGAAAATAGGGTGGTTGATGCCCTTAGCAGAAGTATGAAAGTGATTCACTTGGCAGTTGTAAGCACTTGTGACACAGACGTCAAGGAGAGAGTCAAAAGTGGAAAAGAAACAGATGTGTTTTTAAGACTATGAAATCATACTTATAGCAAGAGCCCACGTGGCTAAAGTATGAAGGTTTTAAATTGTTGAATGATGGCCTGCTAACTTACAAAGGAAGGTTGCATATTCCAAATTTTGATGACTTGAAGAGGTTCATAATGAATTAACTAAACAAAATACCATATAATGGTCATCCTAGTTATCAGAAGATGATCACGGCCACTAGGAAACTATTCTATTGGCCCGGACTGAAAAAAGACATAGTTGATTACTTGGCTAAATGTCTAGAATGTCAGTAGGTTAAGGCAGATCACCGACATCCAGCAGGATTTTTGTAGCCCCTACCAATCCCATAATGGAAATGGGAAACCATCTCCATGGATGTCATCACAAGGATACCAAAATAACCCAAACAGAATGACGCCATCATGGTAGTGATGGACAAACCAAGCAAGGTTGCTCACTTCATTCCCGTCAAATCAACTTGAAAGGAAATAGATATTTTCAGTATTTTCATGAAATAAATATTTAGACTGCATGGTATGCCTAAAGAAATAATATCTGAAAGAGATACGAAATTTGCTTCAAATTTTTGGAAATCTTTGTTTGTTGGTTTTGAAACTAAATTTCTATTTAGTACAACCTATCACCCTCAAACTGATGGATAGACTGAGAGAGTAAACCAAGTGTTAGAGGACATGTTAAGGATGCATGTAATGCATCAGCCTAAAAAGTGGGAAGACTACCTTCCACCAGTAGAGTTTGCCTACAACAATGGCTATCAAGAGTCATTAGAGATGAACTCTTTTGAGGCCCTCTATGGTAGACAATGCAGGATTCCAATCAGTTGGGATAAACTAGTAGATAGAATTACAATCGGGCCAGATATGCTGAAAGAAATGGAACAACAAGTAGTTCAAATAAAATAGAATTTGAAAATACCTCACAATAGACAGAAAAGTTATGCAGACAGAAAAATAACTCCTAGAGAGTTCAAACCAGGGGATCATGTGTATCTCCAAGTTAAACCTAGGAAAAGATCCTTGAGAATAGGATCATGTTCCAAGTTGGCACCTCAGTATTGTGGACCCTTTGAAATTTTGGATAGAGTGGGACCTATAGCATATAGACTAGAACTTCCTCCCACAGTGAAGGCACATAATGTTTTCCATGTTTTGTTACTGAATAAATATGTACATGATTCTAATCATATAATTGATTGGCTTGTGATTTAGGTGGAACCAGAGGGAGAATTCCTATGAGAACCACAATGCATAATAAACAGGAAGGAAATTCTACACAAGAACAGAACCATTGCATAGGTCAAGGTGCAGTGGAAACACTTTGGTCCAAATGAAGCTACATGGGAAATGGAGAATGCCATGAAATAGGAATACCCATTTTTGTTTACTTTTGTACATATAGAGCACATTGACAAGTAGAACATCGAGGATGATGTTCCTTTAAAGGGGAGGGGATCGTAATACCCATGTTTTCCCCAGCTTGTAAATATAACTATAAGTTTCCAAAAGATTGTGGGAAACTGAATGTATGTGAATGTTGGATTTGATGAACCTTTTTGTTATAAAAGGTAATGTATGTACTTATGTTATTAATTAAAAATGGATAGTGTTGCATAACTGCTAAAAGAGGGGGTTTGCCAAGATAAACCATGATGATATGGGAGAGATTGTGAGGGGAACCAGAAATGGTTGAGATGACCTCCACCAAACCAGTAACTTACTTAATTTAATTGCTCAAACCCAGAACAGTCCTCTGACCCATAAATGAATTACCAGTCAGAGTGATAGTTGGGAAGCCCTCCTCAAGCGTTAATGAGGAGATGGGAAAGAGTACCCATATGAAAGGATTCTTGACTTGACCACAAGTTGGGGATTCGTACCCACTCAATCTCGTTGAGGAAGGAAAGAAAGGAAGTGGATTGGGTGGGCATAGGAGATCGACGAAGAGAGGAGAGCGCAGGCAGATCTCGAGTTCTGAGGAGAACTAACAAAAAAAAAATTTCTGGGCGCAAGAGGCTGCGGGTAGTGTTTTTAGTCCAAGTTGATAAATGGGGTTGTAGAGAAGATGAGTGATTGTGGAAGTACTCGTAGCAGACCCCCTTGCTTGGTACAGAGAAAACCGTTTGCTAAGTTCCTGTGGGAGGAGGAGAGTAACCCCATCCCTGACTGTCATTGAGCAAGAAGGAGTGTCTCTCATAGCATCATGGTCTAGCTAGGGGGTGGTCAGCGGTAAATATGTTCAGGAGTGGTCATTCCTATGGTTGGGTGGAAACGGGCACCCCTTTCAGCAGTTGCTTCACGATTCTGGTTTCTGATAAGTATTTTCATACTCTTTGTACTAGAATGAAATTGATGATTGAATATACATGTCTATGACTAAATTTTGTATTGAATGATTAAGGTAGAAATGTTCATTGTTTTCCTGTGAACCCGTGCTTTTGAATGGTATTCTATTTTCCTATGCTTAGTAGCAGGAGAGACGTTAGACGTGGATCCATAAACATATCCAAGAATAAGGTAAAATCTTTGTATTGGTTGCAAAATCCTTAAGGTAATTCCCCATGGATTGACCTTGTAATGCCAAGACTCGGGGTAGCTTTAGCTGAAATACTTCAGTCATGTCATTCCCTCGAACTTACCTTCGTAGGATTACTAAATTTGGGTTCTATGGAGGGAAGGCGCCTCTTTCAAACCATCCATCTGAGTGACCAGGGGCTCATGCCCACGGCCCTAACCAAATAATGGCTAAGGGTAGAGTGTGCAGCCTCAAGGCTTGCCAGGAAAACCCATATAACCGAGACCTTGGAACCCTTTGTTAAGTCCAAAAGGAGCTAAGCTCTTTTGGCTTCGTAACTCCGGGAGCTCGGAGCTCCGGGATGCTATGACCTTACAACCATCAAAACCCCCGAATGTTGGAGTCGGAAAGTGACGTGAATCGTAGATCCGAGGGTAATTGGAAGCCTCCCTGACCATTGGATCTACGTCACGATCAATCTGGTGTTGACCACTTTAGGAGAATGGAGGTGTCATAACCCCAAAACCCTTGAATGTTGGATAAGCGAATCAATGTGAGTCATGGATCTAAGGATCCTTTGGGACCCATCCCTGTCATCTGATCGACTAGGAAAAGGACACTGTAAAACACTACGGCAAAACCCTACTCTAGGAGATTCGACATGCTAATGAACGAGGATGTCGTCGAAGTTCCAAAGGTCGGAGTGATGTGGTCTACCGATGTCACTTGGGGTGACGTAGACCCATAGTAGGGGTGCCACGTGTCACCCCAATTCATGAATTTCATATATCTTAGGGGTCAAACCGACCCTAACATGTGTCGTCAATTGATTGGGCCGCATGTCTCACATATCCCCTACCAAATGTCGTCTGTTGGACCTACCCCGTGTTCATTCTGGCATTGACCACTTCAGGAGTAAAATGAAAAATACATGGCCAAACTCTCAAACATCGAAGCCGCGAAGTGACAAGGCTCGTCAGTCTAAAGAAGCTTCGGGACCTCTTGTGACAATTCGATCTAGATTGTGGTCATCTGGGCGCTGACCACTCTGAGAGCAAGGAGGAAGTCCCACAACAGATCCCCTGAATGTCGAAGTTACGAAGTAATGGAAGCCTTAGATCAAAGAATCTACATGGACACTCCTCGACCATTAGATCTAAGGGCATCGAAATACTATCAGTCTGGAGTGGTGTGGCACGCTGACATCACCTAGGGTGATGTGGACCCATGTTTGGTGTGCCACGTGTCACCTAAAATCGTATGTTTCACAGACCCTATGTGCCCATTTAAAACGTGACACATGACACCCACTGAAGGGGCCACGTGTCATCTTTTCCTTACTGCATGTCACCCCCCTGGCACATATTTGCTTGGCTTATTGGCAGGTGGAGTATTCGAGACCCACTTGTCCTTGCCTTCACGTTTAATATGTCACCATGTGTAAGGGTGGACCTTTTGAAAGTTTGGGACTTCTGGACTCCAGAGGTTTGGGGTGTAGTGTCACAAATTAGTCAAAGGGCCCGAAGGCCAGAGCCATGTGGAGATATTTTAGGCTCCTTCGGGAGCTCGGGAATTTGGGACTGCAGAGAACATGTGTGCAGAAAGAAAAAGGGGCATTCAACGTCGAAGCGCTAAACGTCGAACTCCCCTCTAGCCTGTGTGTTAAATGAGGATCAAGTCCCACCGTTGGATTGGACAGTGGATGGACTTCCCTCATGGATGTGGGAACTTGGGGATGGTATGAATGAGATGGACCCACGTGGCCCTTGACTAATAACGCTTGAAGATCTTCGGGAGGCCATAAATTGCAATCCAGAGCTCAGTTTTGAGCTTGGTAGAAGTCGTTAGAAAGCTACGGTTGAGTAGAAGAGGATGGAGGATTTGAGACGATTACAGGAAGAAAAATTTTGATGCCCCATCCCTAGAAAAGGTACTTAGAGGTCGGGTGTGTTACAAAGGGGATAAAGGGTTATTATTTATATGGGTTATAAATGTTATATAGTGGTTATTTTTTATAAGGGTTTAGTAATTAGGGTTGTTGGGGATATGGTTAGGGGGCTAGGGACTATGCTTTAGGGGTTGGGGTTATATGAGATAGGGATTTAGGTACTATGGTTTAAAATTTATAAGACTTCATTATTAGGTAGTATAGTGGTTGGAGGATTTAGGGATTACTAATTATAGGGGTTATTTGTGATTACAGTGAGATTATATGGGCTATTAGGTTTATGGGTGATTGGTGTTGCGATATTATAAGGGTTAGGGGGTACAGAGGTTGGTGGTTAGAGTTTATAGTTTTCAGGGTGATAGGAGAGATAATGGATAAGTATGAACAGTTATAGTTATTGGGTTTTTTAAGGGTTGTGAGTTAAAGGGGTTAAGGTTTAAGGGTGAAATTGGGGATAGGGGTTCAAGTATATATGGGTCAACATTTATAAGTTAATATGTAAGGTTTATTGTTGTTGTATATTTTAGTGGCTATAGGGTATATAATGGTTATGGGTTAAGGATTATAGTGACCAAAGTATGTAATAGGTAGGTGTTAGGAGTTATAAAAGTTATTAGTTATATCAACTACATGGATTAGGGTTAGATTGACAATAGATTTGATTTTAAGTCTTGCAAGGGATAGGTTTGATAAGGGTTACAATCTTTATCAATTATATGGGGCAGTAGGTATAAGGATTATAGGGATTCGAGTTTATAGAATATGGGTTCTAGTTGTTATAGTTCTTTGGGTTCTATGGATTTTATGGATTAGAGATAATATGTTTGGGTAATATGGGCAATAGATTAGGGTTTATCGGGGTTATTTGTTTGGATTTATTGAGGTTTAGATTTAGGGGTGACTAGGATTAGGGGTGTAAGAAGTTATAGGGATTTAGGATTTCTAATCTTAGTGGTTAAGTTTGGGAGATATAGGTTATAGGGATTAGTGATGAAGGGTTATAAAGACTAGGGAATATAAGTCTAAAGGGTTAAAGGATTATGTATTACAAACCATAATCATTATGGGCTAGGGATGATAGTCATTAGGGATTTTAAAAACTATAATGTGTAGGATTACAAGGATTATTTATGTTATAAGTTAAAAGGGTCAAGACATATATGTTAAGGGTTATATGTTGAAGCTAATGCTTTATTTATATTATTCACTTTAATATACAATAATACCATCCTCCACCCATAATACTAAATGCTAAGAGTATATTAATTTATTTGTTTTATAATTCATATAACCTAGTTAAATAATTTGAGGTTAAGTATGTCTCACTATACTCCTAGAGGTTATGATTTGAGATTTAGGGGTTATATTCATTATGGGTTAAGGTTCATAGGGGTTACAAGTTTAAGTTTATTTGGGTTAGTGCCTATAAGGGTTAGTAGCAAAGGATTATAATACTTAGGAATTAGGAGTTGTAGGGGTTAGGAGTGTTTGTATTTATAGACGTGAGAAGGGTTATAAGGGTTACAACTTAAAATGTTAAGGGTTGTGAAGCTTAGGGGTTATGGGTGTTAGGGATTGTAGAGATTAAAGGTTTATGTCACGAGTTTGTGGTTATAAGGATTTACATTTCTATGAGTTTCATGCGTAAGGCTAAGCAATTATCTTTCATTGTCATTAGAGGTTAAGGTTTATAGGTCTTAATGGATAGTGACTATAAGTGTAGAGATTATTGGGGTTAGTAGTTAATGTGGTTACCATTTATTTGTACTAAGGTCTAAAAATTATGGGGGTTAGGAATTATAAGAGGTAACAGTTAGGGGTTATTTGGTTTAGGGATTTGATGTTTTTGGGTAGATGTGTTAGGTGTTATAGAGGATATGTATTATAAGACTTAGGGATTATGGTTATAAGAGTAACATGTTAGGGTGGTATGGGCTCTACGGGTTACAAGTTTTGGCTAAGAAGGATAAAAAAAATAGTTGTTAACGGTTGTGCAAGTTAGGAGATAGGGGTTATATTTATTAATGTCAAGGTTTATAAGGGTTAAATGGAAAACGTTTATAAATATTGTAAGTATTATGGCCTATGGAGGTTAACAATTATAATGGTTACATATTAGTGGCCTTAAGGGTTAGATTTTAAGGGTGATAATAAATATAGAACTTATAATGGTTTTCGGGGTTGATGGTTATAAGGCTTAGGGGTGTTAAGGTTATAGTTAAGAAAGTTTAGGGATAGTAGTAGTTATAAGGGTTGCACAAGTGATAGGGGTTATTAGGGTTAGGGATGATGAGGGTAATGGATGATAGGGTTTAGAAATAGATAGGGTTTTAAGTATGTTAAAATCTATAAGAATCGTGGTGAAGGGATAGGCATTTTAAATCCCATTGGTTATAGGGATTAAGAGTTAGTACTTGTAATGGTAAGGGTTATACATTTAATGATTGAGGGTTATGGGAGTTGGGGGTGATAGGGATTCATCGTCAAGAGTAAACAAGCTTAGAATTTATAGGAGTTAGGATTAAGGGTTATATGGACTTGGATTTTAAGGTTATTATGGATATGGGATGAATGGATTATGGATTTTGTGTTTCAAGGGTGACTGATTATAGGGGTTAGGGTTCATAAGTTCTAGGGGACAAGGGTTAGAGGAATTTTAGGGGTTATAAAGTGCATAATTATGTGGATTACATGGGTTAGGGTTTACAAGGGTTAAAATATAAGGGTAATAGGTTATAGGGATTAGGTGTTAAGGGTTATAGGTGCTAAGGTTTATAAAGATTAAATTAGTTTGGGGCTATAAAAATTGGATTTATAAGGGTCATAGGTTACGGGTGATAAGAATTATAAGGGTGGGAAGAGATATGGGTTATGAGGCTTTAGGGTTAGTCTTTATAAGGGTCGGGAATTATGGGTTAGTATTTATAAGGGTTAGGAATTATGGGTTAGTTTTTATAAGGTTTAGGATTTATGGGTTAGTGTTTATAAGGGTAAGGAATTATGGGTTAGTCTTTATAAGGTGTTTGAATTTATAAATTATAAATGTTATATGAGTTAAGGTTTAAACATTATATAGGTTAGGTGTTATAAGGACTAAGTTCAACGCAAGTTATTAGGGTTAGGGGTTATAGGTGTCAAGAGTTATAATAATTAGTTATAAAAAGACATACATTGTAAGACTTATACAAGCTATGAGCTATAGTTGTTGGGGTTCAAGGGGTAAATGGATTAAGGTTTATGGCGGTTATAAAGGTTGTAATGCTTATATTTTATCATGGTTTAGTGATCGACGTTATAGGGGTTATGGTTTGGGTTTATAGGAGATAGGGATTAAGGATACTATGGGTTAGGAGTTATAAGGATTCAATACTAGATGTTATAGTGGTTATAGGGTTTAGAGATTGGCAATTGTAGGGTTGAGGGGTGATTAGAGCGACATGGGTTATAATGGTTATAGGGGTTAAAGGTTATAAGGTTCATGGGTGATTGGGGTTGCAATATAATAATGGTTAGGGGGTATAGAGGTTGGTGGTTAGGATTGATAGTGATTGGGGAGATAGGAGAGATAAGGGATACAGTTTAGGAGTTATAGTGGTTACATGTTTTAGGTGTTTTAAGTTAAAGAATTCAAGTTTTAAAGGTGAAATGAGTGATAGGGGTTCAAGTTTATAAGGGGTAGTAGTGATATGTTAGATTGTAGGGTTTATAAGTGTTGTACAGTTTAAGGGCTATAAGGTATATAAGGATTAAGGTTTAGGGAATATAACAATCATATGATATAGTGGTTAATTATTAGGAGTTATAAAGGTTAATAGTTATATCAGTTAAAAATATTAGAGTTATAAGGAAAATGGATTTGGTGTTAAGGTTTATAATGGCTAGGGGCAATAAACGCTACTTGGTTTAGCAATTGCAAGGGGTAGTAGGTATAAGGATAATAGGCATAATAGTTTATGGGATAGAGGTTAGTGGTTATAGTGGTTTGGTGTTCTATGGATTTTATATATTAGGGATGATATGTTTGGGTAATAGGGGCTAGGGATTAGGGTTTATAGGGGTTATTTATTTTAGGGTTTTGAAGCTTAAAGTTAGGGTGATAGGGATTAGGATTTTAAGAGCTTATAATGATTAGGAATTATAGGGGTTAAGGGTTGGGGTTATAGGTTACAAGGGTTTGTGATTGAGGATTACAAAGGTTACAAAATATAATTTCCATGCACTAAAGATTATGTGTTATAAATGTTATGGGTTTGGGGTGATATGGGTTAACAATTAAGGGATTTATAAGGTATAGGATCATATGAATTGTGGGTTAAGGGATATAACAATTAGGAGATAGACGTTAATGGTTATCTTTCTTACTTTGTATGGTTCATAAGGATTATAGAATATAGGATTTATAAGGGATGTAAGGAATAGGGGTAAATTCATTAGGGATTATAAGGACTAGGGATGATGGTTATAGAAGTTAGAGGTTAATGGTGATAACATTTATATGGGTTAGGAGCTTATCATGGTCAAGTGTTAGGGATTATGGGTTATAAGGGTTTAATATTTATGGGTTATAAAGTGTTACAGGAAAATCCCCCTGCGAACAAGTGGATTTCCTCTTGAACCCTAAATCTCTAAGATCAATACAGAAAGGTGCTAACTTTGGTCACTGGAATCCTTTTAAACCTAGCTATGTCAATCAAATAGAGAAAAGGAAGAAGAATGTACCTTTTTGTCGATGTTTGTCCTTGCCCAATCCAAGTTGAGCCTTGATCCCCAAGCTCTTCAACAAGTCTTGCAATCCAATAACAGCAAAGACAAAAAAACTTCATATTCTACCATGATTAATCCAAAACTAGATATATCTATCAAAGACAAGTTCATGTAGGCATACACAACCTTGAAAGAAATAGGCCAAGCACATGAATTAATGAGAATTAGATAGCAATACTTACAGACCTTTGATGAAGTTGCAGCAACCTCTTCCATCTCTCCTTGTCTAGCCCCTTGCTCAAATAATCCACAATCAAAATGAATATGCTTTATTGATTATCTCCCTTATGAGATCATAAGTTTGATGCCTTCAATGTCCTCTCTTTTCACCATGAGGAGGCCTCCTTATATAGGCTTGGAGAGGCCTAACCACCTTAGAGATTCTTGGGATAGGTTGAGGATATTTCTCCATCAGTTGTGGATCCACCCTAAGATCCATCCTTGACCTCAAATTCGAATCCAATTAACTCCAGAGATGGGGGGGATTTTTCCCTGATTTTCCTCAACAGCCCAAGATTTCCTCAAACAGCCCAACGCTCCCTTAGAATGGGGCACAGATTGTTGCAACGCTCCCCCAAAGGAGCGTAGGGAGCATTGGCACTCCCTGGCAGTGGGTAGGGGAGCGTTGGCCTTCAAAAATGACTTTTGAGTGGTTTTTTCCATGGTAAAATCTTTGTACTCTTTGTCATGTGATTTCTCCTTCTTAAACTAGTCTTTGAGGGTGTCTTTGAAGTGTCCTTGTGATGTCGTTCGGGACACGAAATAGGCAAGATGACTGTATGATGTATGTGACACTTGCAACACTTAGGGCTAAAATGTGACACTTGTAATGCTTGTAATGATGACAATAGGTCATCATTGAAATGAGTAATTTTGATGTGTAATAGATTTCCCCCCAAAGTGCGAAGTTAGAAGACGTGATGATTGAAGTACTTTGTAGACTTTTTCAAGCAAGGGTATGGACTCAGAGAACCTGGTAGAATTTGCACACAACCATCAAACAAATATTATGATATGTTTCAAACCGAAGGCATGCATACCTATGCTTGGGTGATAAAGACTTGCAAGGTATGGTCACCATAAAATACACTGTGGATCCATAATTGTATTAACAAAAAGGTATAGCCACCCAAGATACAATGTGGATCTATACTTCCATGACATGAACTGATCATAGCCACGAAAAATACACAGTGGATCTATGAGACGATAAGACATAGTCATGGACCAATACAAAGTGGATCTATGTGACAGTATATGTATCAATGTTCAAGAGAAACTTTGTTGCAACTTGGGAAAAGTACATACCAAAGTGATCACTCAACCCAGGGTATTCTTACTGATCTTGATGCGGTACGAGTCTAACCATGTGAATAGATGTCTTGATGTCAAACATGGTAAAAAACACTTGATTACCAGTCACTTAGGTAAACCGTTAACAAGTGTGAGGGAAATCACCATTGATGTCAATGATTCCCAAGGTACCCTAGTACAGTCTAGTGAATGTGAATAGATGAGTTGAAGTTGAACATTCGTGGAATCATCCGATCAGGGGTCAATGATGTAAACCCACTGTCGGAAGTGAGGAGTCCTGCCATTGAGGTATGCAGGTCCCAAGGTACTAATTGGTTTCTAAGTCTAGTTCCCGGATGATGTGTTGAAGTCGATAGGAATAGACTCGTCGCATGAGGGCCTTGACATATCCCCTATCAACAACATGAAACTTACACAGAGATGTAAATTGGTAAATCAAATGAACATGGACTGACACGGGTATTGAAATAGGATATTTGTGATGGTTGACTCTCTAGGCAAATACTTCCCTTGAACACTGAGGCACAACAACAAAAACATGACATGGACCAAAACATGATGATGCAATGGACACTATGAATTTCATCAGGTGACCCAAAGGAGTAAAGAAACTCAGAGGATTGGTTCAGTGCAGAGGTTCAGCGGATTAAAATGTCTAAAAAGACAAAGTGTCGTGTTCAAGGGCGACTGTAAGAGTGACTGGTGATGTTTTCAAAAACTGCTTGGCTTTGCTTCCTTCAAATTTTCCCCCCATCCAGATAGACAAGTACCTCTTTTTAATTTAACAAGCTCGAGGAGGGTAACACATGCTCAATATAACTCACCTTCGATAAGTCCCTCTTCCTTTGTTTAAAGAACTGGAAGAAGCAAGGGTTCGGTCCCGTATGGGCCCTTCAATGTATGATTGTTTAACGAGTTCAGAGAAGGTAAACTCGGTGATTTTTCATGTTTAGAGAGTCTAAAAAGAACTTAAAGATGACTCCAAGGTTGTCCTTTTTTGTAATGTTAGTCTTGTGAGGCCGAAAAAGAGATAAATTATCACTCAAAATACGCCCTTTCAAACCTTTTAACGAGTGGTAAAGGAAGCAAGATCACTCGGCAATCTTTTCATGTTTAGAGAGTTTGAAAAGAGCTTAAAGATGACTCCAGGGGGTTTCTTTTTCGTGTATCCATGTGAGTTCGAAAAAGAGATAAAAGTTTACTCTGTGCGTTCTTGTATTTTTTCGAGCGTGAGAATGAACGAAGATCATGCTCGTTAATGCGACAAGATAAAAATCGAACAAAACCACTCTGAAACCTGCCAATAATGATAAAAACTACACACCAGGGTATTAATAATACCTCCAAAATATTTCTCAAAACCCAAAATAACTATGCTTTAGCAAAAAATGAAATTTTATAATAGTAATATGGGGTAAAAATATCTTTTACCAAATCATTTGTGCAAAGATTTTGAGCAGTGGAGAAATTGATCTTTAGAGGGTGATTCTTGCATTCATCGGTGATGGAGCTACGGTCAACTATTTCTATCACCATCTGGATCAGGTTGGTCCTCTTTTTCTTTCCTTCAATTTGTATGGTTTACATTTTAGTTTTGGGTAATTAATTTGCTTTAAAAATTATGCCCTGGGAGTCTCTAAGCACCAAATAGGCTCGACACTCCCTCAAAAGGCTAGGGGAAGTGATGAGCGCTTTGTTCAGTGCTTTGTTAGGCTTATCAGGAGAGCACCCGTGCTCTGTTCAAAAGATGGAGGGGGCATTGCCCAAAAAATGCATAAAAATGCCAGAAAACGGGTTCGACGCTCTTCTAAGAGGTTAGAGAGAGTGTTGCCTAATTTTCCAACACTCCTCTAAGCCTATGAAGGTGCGTGAGTGCCATGTTGAAGGAGTGAAGGGGGTGCTACCCAAAAAGCACAAAAAATGCCCAAAAACTCGGTGCTCTTCTAAAAGGTTAAGGGGAGCGTTTTGAAAAAATGAGAACGCGCTAGTGAGCCCTTTAGAGGAGTGTTGGTGCTCTGATGGGAGATTAAAGGGAGCGTTGGCATCATAAACAAAGAAAAAATGATTTTTTAAGTTTTTATTGCCCAAAATTTTGTCAATGTAACATGACTAATGATCTTTGATTGATGATGATTGTAGGTAAATTCGGCGAAAGTCATGATCGAGTGGAAAGAAAGAGAGCATGAGCTCAATGATGTGGCTGCCTTGCAAAGTCCCCGATTAAGGGACGCATTGAGGAACTACGGTCTCCTCAAGTTCTTTAATATGAAAAAGATGAAGAAGGAAATTATCCTTCTCAAGTACATGATTTGGTTGTGGAACACTCTGGAGCAGGGGTTCCAAATTGGGACACAACTGCTTACCATCGAGTTGGAGGATGTGTATTTCTTGACCGGCCTCTTAAAGAGAGGGGCTCCCGTTATTTTATCTGGATAGAGGGCACTTCCCATGCCTGTAGAAGATTACTTGGAAAATCATTGTGTCCCGGGATCGAGATTGGTGGGAGGTAGAATCGGAATAAAATATGTCAGAGATCTACCTCTTCAATCTATTATATTTTCCATCGCAACTTTAGCAGGGAGTACCAGCTCGCACTTGGTTTCGAGATCGCAGGTGGCTTATGGTTTGCAGTGTTTAGAGCCAACTGTGTTTAACTGGAGTACAGCGTTCCTTCAAAATGTGAAGGAGCAGATTTCAAGATGTCGGACGAGGCAACAAAAGCAGTTTGGATATGGTTCATTTATGGTTTCGTTATTCCTAGAACGCATTCCTTAGATGCAACCACATATTGCACTTGTAGTACAACTGGTGAGTGAACCACGTCTAGAACGTTGGACAAGTTTGTCTCCGAGGCTGGAAATGGAGTCAGAGTTCATATTTACAGCCAAATTCTTTGCTTGGCTGAGACGGCAGTTGATCATTATAGAGGACTTCCCATATGTCGGAGTGGACTTTTGGGGGAGCATGGACCTGGTTCTTCCAGATGGAATGGATTGGAACGCATCAAGTGAGAAACCAAAACAATCTTGTCAAGTGTTTTTTTTTACTTTAAAGTTTATATTAATTTTTGGGGGTACTTAGAAGAGTTTTTTAGCAGACGTATCATTTTATTGTGCAGATAGCGGAGTAACGTGTCCGATAGAGGTACCGGCACTGGGGCACCGTGGAGATTCTTAGATAGCGGCAGATCATGAGGTAGCGACAGGGGGTCTCCGGGAGGTTGAGAGAAACCTCTGTGGTCTCACGATGGATGTCCCTCCTCCTAGGAGGCAGGACGTACCCTTGCATTTGCAAAGACATACAATGGCAGTCCCTGAGGCTATTAACTCCCTATTGAGATGAGTAGCCCATGCGGTAGTGTGCTACTCAGAGCACAATGTGATGCAGGAGGACTAGGACCTCTCTGATGTTTTTTGTATAGTGTGTATGACAATGTTATGGGCATGGGAACCCAACATTTTTCCCTTCTATGTACTTTTAGATGTAATGAAAAATTTTCTATCACGCTGTATATATATACATATCCGAGTTTTTATGATGCCAAATGATGTTTGCAAATAATGATGTCTTTTTGTGATGCGTTTAATTTACATGTGATGTATGATTTATTTCCTTTATGAAACATCATCTATGTGCAAGATACAAATCCCTGATGTAATTGGCTAATGAATCTGAAGTTGTATTAAGCCCTCTTGGTATGTGTTTGTATTCGATAAAATCAAACATTCTTTCAAGACGACGAACTCGTAGATGGAGACATAATAGGATAGGATTGTGAATAGCGTAGATTCGATTAAGTTGACAGACCACAAGTTGAGAGTCTAGGTTAATGATCATACGAGATATACCTAGGGAGGAGGCTTCGGTTAAAAGTTTGATGACAGCATGATATTTTGCCATGTTGTTAGTTGTCGATACTAAGAAAATACCTCTTGAAATCACCAACTCGTCGGAGTGGTAACTGACCCAAGCTACAGAAGCAATGTTTTGGGTGTGTCGACTAGCACCATCCGCAAACCCAACAAAGATAGGAAAGGAAGATGTGATCTGCGCATGCAAACACAAGACAAAGTATAAGCGGCTAAGGCAAAAATTGTTCACTAAAAATACACCAAACTGAAAATACAATCGTTCATTAAAAACACACCAAACTAAAAATACAATAGTGTACAAAGCACGCATGTTAGATGTCCTATGCATAGTACTTCTTAAGGTAAAGCTCGTTTCAAGGCTCACCCAAGGAGATTCCGTTGTAGTCAACTAGCTCGTAGCCACCTCTATGTAAAACACATTTCACGATGTAAGAACCATGCCACAAAGGTTCTAACTTGCATGTCCCTAACTTTATCATGAGCCTGGTCATAAACAAGGACTAGGTCTCCTTCTACAAAAGTACGAGGGTGGACAGATTTTTCATATTGATTATTTATCCGCTTTTGATGTGTCTCGTTAACAAGAGTGGCATCACGACGTGTTTCATCCAACCTGGTCAGATGTAAGAAGCGTTCCTCTTCAGTAGAAGTGTGAGGCATGAGTTCTACCTTGAGTTTCAACAAGGTAATTTCGCACTCGATTGGTAAAACAACTTCTATGCCATATACTAACTGGAAAGGAGTGAATCCAGTAGCAGTTTTCACTGAGGTACGGTAATCCCCAAGAGCGGAGAAAAGTTGTAGATGCCAAGATGTCTTGTTTTCCCCTACCATACGTTGAATCATGGTTTTAAGGACCTTGTTGATAGCTTCAACTTATCCGAGATGAGTTCTCATGGCGAACACCCAACTTGGCATGCAACTCACTCATCATATGGTTTTGAAAGTGTGAACCATGATCAGTGACAATGGCTTGTGGAACACCAAAGCGAGTGATGATGTGGTTGAAGAAGAAAAGAGTTGTTGTACGGCCATCATTCAGAAAGGTAGGCATAGCCTCATCCCATTTTGTGAAGTAATCGACGGCGACGATGATGTAACCATGCCCCCCAGTTGAGGTAGGCTTACATGTTGGGTATGTGTTATATTCTTTGCATGTGTGTGTGTGTGGGCGGTTTTTTCTATTTTTAGCGGATTTGTAAATTAATCCCAGATTAAGGGATTAGGGTTTTGGTATCTACGGAATACCTAAAAACATTGTATATATTGTATGGCGAATGGTGAAATTCGACATAATGAAAATAAGAAAGGTTTTCCCAGTTGAGGGTTTCCGGTATAAAATCTCTGTGTACTCTGTGTATGAGCCATTGATTAATTTCTGTATTATTTAAGAATCTATACGCATTGCTTTACTTCGCAACTTTAAAACTTACATGTGGTATCAGAGCTCGTTTTTGGCTTCAGAGGGACGCCTTTGTTGTTGAGGGTTTGGCTCGGTCTTGATAGATCAAGTTTATCTTGGGTCTGTGATAAACCTAGGTTTAGTGGCAGCTTTTGCAGTGGAGATTCGAGTAAAGAAAGAGGAATGGCGAGCTCATCTAGAATCGAGATAGAGAAGTTCAATGGTAAAAACTTTGAGCTATGGAAGCTCAAGATGGAGGACCTTCTTGTAGACAAAGAACAATGGATCATTGT
>ML793148.1:220328-241421 GCA_009831015.1 Picea engelmannii
TGGGAATGGAGATTAAAAGAGATCGTGCAAACAGGAAACTCTGGTTGAATCAAAGAAAATATGTTGAGACGATATTGCAGAGGTTTAATATGCATGGAAGTAAACCGGTCAAGGTTCCTATTCCTATAGGTGTAAAGTTATCTTTAGACCAGTGTCCCAAGACACGGGAAGAAGAAGAGGACATGTCCCATGTTCCATATGCCAGTGCAGTTGGCAGTTTGATGTATGCAATGGTTTGTACTAGACCGGACATTACACATTCAGTGGGATTTTTGAGCAGGTATATGTCAAAACCAGGGAAGGAGCATTAGACAGTAGTAAAGAGGGTCTTCAGGTATCTTCGTGGCACCACCAGTTATGGATTGTGCTACCAAGGAAGACCGATATTAGACAGAGTGGTGGACATACATGGATTTGTTGATGCAGACTGGGCTGGAGATTTGGAACGCAGAAGATCTACAAGTGGGTATGTGTTTAACCTATTTGGATGAGCAAAAGACAGGTTGTAGTGGCACTCTCAACTATAGAAGTTGAATACATGGCAACCACTCATGCAAGCAAGGAAGCAGTATGGTTACAAAGATTGTGTTCAGGTATTGGGTTGGTACAACAAGCAGTGAGATTAGACTGTGACAGTCATAGTGCAATATTCCTGGCAAAGAACCCAGCTTATCATTCGAAGACAAAGCATATTGATGTTCAATATCACTTTGTGAGAGACATGATTGAGGAAAAGAAGGTGTTGCTGGAAAAGGTTGGCACTTTGAAGAATGTTGCAGATTCATTGACAAAGTCTGTGAGTACAGAAAAGTTCTCCTGGTGTAGAGTAACAATGGGCATTGTTGCCCTGGATTTTTGACTATATAATCCCCTGGAACCCTGGATGCAAAGAAAACAACAAGTGGGAGAATGTTGGGTATGTGTTATATTCTTTGCATGTGTGTGTGTGTGGGCGGTTTTTGCTATTTTTAGCGGATTTTGCTATTTTTAGCGGATTTGTAAATTAATCCCGGATTAAGGAATTAGGGTTTTGGTATCTACAGAATACTTAAAAACATTGTATATATTGTATGGCGAATGGTGAAATTCGACATAATGAAAATAAGAAAGGTTTTCTCGGTTGAGGGTTTCCAGTATAAAATCTTTGTGTACTTTGTGTATGAGCCATTGATTAATTTTTGTATTGCTTAAGAATCTATATGCATTTCTTTACTTCGCAGGTTTAAAACTTACATTACACTACATGAAATCAATGCCCCATTTGGCAAAGGGGTCGATGGAAATAATGGGATGCAGCGGAGCGAGGTGGGTGTGTGCCTTTTTGTGAAAAACTTGGCAGGGTGGGAATTTTTTTACGGCCTCAATACAATCTTTGAAGATAGAGGGCCAAAAGTAGCCGACACGTAATATTTTCTAAGTTGTAGCCATCCCAGAAATATGACCACCAAAGGCTCCAAGGTGACAGTCACTAAGGACGCGTTAAGCCTCTTCATGAGTCAAACGTCGTCGCAAGATAGTGTCAATACCACAGCGATACAACGTGTCACCGATGATAAGGTAGCAGTGAGAATGATAGCGAATACAACGGCGTTCTTCACGAGAGATATCATGTTGAAAACGTTGGGTCTGGAGATAAAGAAGGATGTCTCCATACCAAGGATCGAATGTGTTGATGAGGAATAGAGATTCATCAAGGAGATAATCTCTAGGCTCAGTGTCTTCATCAACATGGGGAAGAGCGCAGATGAGCTTCACAAACACCAAGGATTTATTGGCTTTGGACTTAACAAACTTGAGATCGAATTCCTGAAGGATGACAATCCATTTGGAATATTTGCCCCCAAGAACTTGACGTGTCAAAATGTGATACATGGGGTTAGAATATGCGATAACTGTGGTGGTGTGTAGAAAAATGTAATGACGAAATCTCTGGACAACGATGACGATTTCCAGACCCAACTTCTCAATATGTGAACATTGGAGCTCTGAACCAGATAGACTTTTGCTCAAATAATATATCACATGTTCTTCACCGTTAGGGTCCTCTTGAACTAACACCATAGCAATAGTGGAAGTAGAGGCTACTAAGTAAAGGATATAGTCCTTTGTATAACTCAGAGTTGTGTCAAATTATTAGATGGGGGTAAAGCGAGGATAGCCTTAATTTTTAAGGGATCCACCCAAATCCTATCCTTGGAAACAAAGAAGCCGAGGAGTTAACCTGATTCGACAGCAAAGATACACTTGTGTTGGTTCAAACGAATGCGGTAAAACTAGCATCGAAGAAAAATAGCCCGTAGATGACCAAAATGGTCTGATCGATTGGATGAATGGGAAGGTATAAGAAACCACTTCCTCAGGCGAACAATTAGCACCGATATTAATATTTTCCACGACACCTTCCTTGATCGAAATGTCAATAACGACTGTAGAGGTAATGTTGCCTAAATTCCCCTCAGAAATAGTATCTTGTGTAAGTATGGGTGATTGGGGAAAGTCGACAACATCAGGGGGGGAGATAGAGTGTATATCTTCCTGTATTTATTCAAGAGGTGGAAGAAAATAGGATCGATGATTTTTATCATCCCAAGGTACGTCGTCAATGATAAGCATTTCCATAATAGATTCGTCGGATGGAAAGATTTGATAAATGTAGTCAAAGGCACACATCAAGGAATTCAACCAAGATGGCATCGAGTAAGTGTCAAGTGCCAAGTGATGTTGGTCATCCGAGGAAGGAGAGGCTGATTGAATAGCATCATATGAAGCTTGGGCTGGACTAAGTGGCATGGTGTCACCTAGTGTATCAAACTCTAGAGGACTAGGTACAATCCAAGGATCAGATGATTCCAAAGACTAATAAGTCGTAGTCGAAATCATATTGACTGTGACAATATGATGCGTGGTAGGAGGGAGTGGTGCAGGGAAGGTACTCATAAGGGTGGAATATTTTAACAATCCTACACCAACACTTTCATACATGATCTTGTGATCTCCCAAGAAAGGAATATTGTTGGTAGCGGGAGCCCGGACGTCGGGTGTACAGAAATCTAACTGATCGATGGTGGAAATTTTGCCCCGATGAGGAAAATGTACACATCAAAACACCAATGAAGCGACAACATTCATAGCATAAAACCAACTTCTTCCTAATAATAAGTTGTAATCGAGGGGAGAATCGACCACCTCGACGTCAATAGAGACAGTTTTGCCGCCCATTTGGACAGATAGGGATTGCAAAAGACTGTGAGGATGAAAACCTCGCCCATCGAATGTGCATAACATTGTTGGGGATTTGTTAAGTGTGGATGATTTTAAGCCTTTCCAACAAGCTAAAGACATGACACAAGTAGAGGCTCCCTCATCAAAGATAGTGCGGTGAATTTGTTTATTGTGAACAACAACATCAATTTGAAAAGCAAGTTGGTGAGAGAGTCGAGACTTAAAATTGTCTAGGTTAAACGTGATATTGTTGGACGACTCAGGATCAAAAGCGCCAATAGCATCCAAGAGCATTCTACGTTGACTTAGGCAGTGTTGTAGAAATTCTAACGTAGACGTAGCACATGGTGCTTGAGCCAAATCTTCAATAATGTTGTAGTTTTGAGTGGCACATGAACTAGGATTAAAAGTAGATTGATGGATAGTGTTCTTGGGAGGGCATAATATAGAGTCGAACATAGGCTTCTCTATCTGAAGTGATCCATACAGAGGACTAATAGATGGAGTACTAACAGAGGATGGTGATGGATTCAGTAAAGTACCGTTAGTGATCTTTCCTTTGTCAGGTTTAGCTAGTGTGTCGTAGGTCGTAGAGCGAGTGGTTAAATCAATCACGTTAAACAGATAAATATGGGCACTTGTCAAGGCTTCATCATGAGAAGTGTGGTTGGAACTGCCCCCTGTAGAGGGAGTTTGAGAAACCATAGATTGTTGCTGAGGAAAAGGCTGAGTAAGCACGATAGGTTGGGAATTCCCCTTAAAAAAAAATTCCACTTCATCGCGATGTGGACAGTCTCGAGTGTAGTGATCGTCACCACAAATAAGACATGGGAATTTTAGCTTCTGATGTGGTTTCTTTTCGGTAGAAAGTGGTGGGTTTTGAGCTTTGGGTTGTTCATTGTTGTTATTGTTTTTGGGTTTGTTCTTTGTCTTATTCTTACCTCCAGATTTTTGTGAAGGGGCAGATTGAACTACATTCACCTTAGAGATTTGAGTTTGGGGGGAGGTAGAGGAGAGTGAGGTCGAACTAGGAGTGGGTGTGGAAGCAAATCAATTTGTTGTTCTAGTCGATTAGGAAGCATATTGGGTTTTGATGGAGTCGATAACTCCATCTGCATATGACATGGATGAAGGTTTAGATGGATCGGTAGTGGCACGGGTAGCATTTGGGATCAACTCATACAAAGTACTAGATTGTTGAGCCCTAACAATGGCTTCTTCCTTGGTGACTACAATAGCCATGGTGACATCACGAGCAATCAGGGGTAACAGTGATTTAGTAAACCATTCCGCCAATAACTGGTCAGGAATGATTTCTTTGATCAACCTTCGTCGTCGTCTACATTCGTGAATATGATCAGAGATATGCACGGAGTTGGTCTAGTGAAGGGAGGTTAAAAGTTTGGTACCCATCTCGTAACAAATGGGTAGTTGAAAGTGTGTGAGAAAGGACATAGCAAGGGAGTTGAAATCTTGGAACGAACCACGTGGGAGTTCAATATACCACTTGGTTGTTGATCCCGTAAGTGTTCGTTGAAAAAGACGTAAATGTATAGAATCATCCATTAAGGAGTTCGATGAACACCATAAATGGAAATTCATCACATGATTGTTCGGGTCTTCTCCAGGTTAAATTTTGGAATATCGGAAGGTAATTTAGCATGGATCACTGGCCAAAAGGGATAATGAAATATAGGATCATTGGTCAACTGAGACAAGTTTGGGCAATCCAGAGTCGCGAGAAATGACAATTGTCGGTTAACCTGAGGGTGATACTGGTGTGGCATAGGGACACCAATAGGCACGTAAACTGGGTTAGGTGGATAATTGTATCCAGTAGGTCCTCCTACATACGGTTGTTGTTGACCAGAATAAACAGGATTCGATGATGGTTGAGAAACATGTGTGAATGGAGGATAACATGATGGGTTCTAAGGATTGTAAGTCGGTTGATGGGTTTGCACATAAGGGGGATAAACAATTTGTCCATGAGGAGGATAAGGTTGTTGTTGTCCTTGAGTATGTTTCCCCCAGGGAATAGCGGATTTCTCGGAAAAGGAATGAGCCAAGGATTTTGTGTCACATTCTGTCCATACAATGGGTTATGGACTCCAGTCTGAGATTTCCCCCCAAGCTGAGATTGTGTCCCCATTTGAGTTTGACTCCCAAATGGAGGTTTCCCCCCAGCATGAGGTTGAGTGCCTAGAGGGATATGGAAACCAGAAGTGAATGAATGATTGTAGGTTCCAACCGAATTAGAGCCACCGAGACCATCTCCTCCAAATAAAGGTGTAGGTATAGAACCAGCAACGGTGTTATATCCAAGAGGAACAAAAATTCTAGAAACTTCGTGTGTAACCTAGGTAGTGTTGGCAATGGAAGAATTCAAAGCTCTGTACCCAAGTGGAATTGACAGATTTGGTCTAAGTGGTGTTCCAATTGGAGCCTAGGATGGTGTCACATTTTCGATGGGGATTGTAGCAACATGCGGGACCATAGTGGAATGGGCCATCTGTAGAGAAATGGTCGAGTGAGGACCAATTGACTGTGTGCCTGACATGATGGTGGCATTGTTGGGTGTACTAGAAAAGTGATCTAATGGTATCGTGTAAGTAGCAGACGTTTCAGGCAATTGGGAGACGACAGGTATATCAGAACCTGCCCCTGAGCCGAAAAGATCCCTCACTATGAGAGGCGGGTTTCTAAATATGTCAGTAGTCCAAAAGGGATTCTCACCTTCAGGGCCTGTGAGGGGTCCGGTCAGTATTCCAGAAGTATCAACAACAAGTTCTCTGGATGAATTTAGTCATAGAATATGTCTCGTAACCATGAGAAAGTCGAAAAGACTCTAGAGAATTGAAAATTCAGAAATGTTTAAAAGAGTTAGTTCTTTCCACTTGTGAAGTGTCGGTGTCCTGAACCTCACTCTGTTGAGGAGAGCCCTCCGGTGGATCAGTAGGCAAAGGTTGGTAACCCTCGGGATCTTTCGGGGGTAGCCCTTTCATTCTGCGTGAACGACATGGAGGAATATTGCCCGAACCAAATACTTTACGGAAAAAATCTATGGCCAACTAACGAAAAGAAACAACATACACTAATAAAATCTAGGAATCAAAACCAAGCAAACAAAACCCTCTATCGATGGTCATACTAGTTGGTGATGAAATCCAACGTCGTGTAACCAAGTCAAGGAGGGGCTAGGATATGAGTGGGTGGAACAGTTACAATGGCGACCTGCTTAACGAACTTACACCTTGGTGCAAGCTTCCATGCAGTAATTGTGGATTTACCCTCCAAGGAGCCCAAGTGAGTTTGACCACCATCTATTCCAGGTACAGCGAAGACTTCCCTTCACCGTCACCTCATGTAAAGACCCTAAATATTATGGCTACTAAGGACACCAACTCGCAGTCAGCCCTTGGGCGGGTATAGTCAATAGTCCAGTCTGAACATATGGGCAGGATAACAAGTCTGAAATCCTTCAAGAGAACTGAGGACAAGTGGACCGGTAGAACTCTAGAGGACCCCGAACAGATTCAGAATTCACGAAGCACCGAGACCAAATGAAGACAGTTGAGCCTCAAGAAGAACCCCCAATATACGATCTGACTACTAGGAACGGTTGAACCACAGAGGGATAATCTTCATAACTCTCTCGAACGCGACCTCATGCGTAACCCCTGTGTGAGAGGGGGATCCCAGAAATCTTATATGAAAATTGGATTTTCTCTCCCTATCGCAAGATGCTAATGTTTGTTTTGAATTCTTTGGAGAGTTGTACTCACAGCTTAATCCAAAGCACTAATCCTAGTCTAATGTTGGTGGAAGATTATAAAAACAAAAAGTTCTAGATCAATTTTAATTAGCATTGATTTTGCAGTTGTTCTTTACTCGGGGGTGTATGAGAGTGAAACTGATGATATTATGACTCAATTCCCAAAAAATGCATAAGAAATGATAAGCAGTTTTTTCTTTCAATGAATGTTTATTTAAGGGAAGGACAAGGAAATTTATTTTCACTGTCAAACACTAAGATGCAATAACCTCATGCAATTATTTCTCAATCAAGAAACCAATATGATGCTAAAATATTCAGAAATTCATTCTAATATCCAAAAACCAATCATGAAAATATATCTTTTTGTTTTTAAATGTGACTAATAATCAATTTGATGTAAAACTTCCTATGTCATGCAGACTTCAATATCTATGAGATTTAAGCAATCGGAAGCCAACTTCACACAAAAAAAAACACACTCTCGTTGTGATCAAACAAGAAACACAAAGAAAACCAAATTTGCAAAAATAAAACCAAAAATCTCAAAACACAAGAAAATGCCTAAAAAAATGACCTCAAAGATCACATGGAATGGTGCACATATATTTGAATTCCCTTACAACAACTTTCATTCAATCAAATAAGTGAAAAAGCAGTGGGTCGACTCCAAATCACAGGGAAAAAGAGTGACTCAAAGTAAGGAAGAAATATGTCAAAAATCCAAACAAAACATCATCAATTCTTAGAAACCAAAATGTTGGAGGCCAAAAACAAGGACACGTTGATATGGTAATAGCCCTGAGAAGATGAAAAAGCAAAAACTAGACTCGGAGATCAACTCCCAAAAAGATTTTTAGCATAAAAAGGCCAGCGCTCTGGTGTCAAGGGTACTAGAGAGTTCCAACACTCTGTGGGAGCCTGCAAAGGAGTGCCAACGCTCTTGTGGTAGAGGTAGGGGAGCGTTGGGCTCTCAGAAGACCAAAATATTGCCCGTAACTCAAAAAAACTCAGGAAATCCAGAAATTGAGTGTGTATGGAATGAATCTAAGGGCCAACAACACATATAAGAAGCAGAGACACACCATGAATAAGATCTAAAGTGAGCAAAAGCCAAAAAAAAGACCAAGGAAGGAAACCAAAACTGAAAGCTTCGCTCCCCAGTGGAGTTGCCAATTTCTGTTACAGGAAAATCCCCCTGTGGACAAGTGGATTTTCTCTTGAACCCTAAATCTCTAAGATCAAGACAGTAAGGTGCTAACTTTGGTCACTGACATCCTTTTAAACCTAGCTAAGTCAATCAAATAGAGAAAATGAAGAAGAATGTACCTTTTTGTCGATGTTTGTCCTTGCTCAGCCCAAGTTGAGCCTTGATTCCCAAGCTCTTCAACAAGTCCTGCAATCCAGTAACAGCAAAGACAAAACAACTACCTATTCTACCATGATTAATCCAAAACTAGATCTTTCTATCAAAGACAAGTTCATGTAGGCATACACAACCTTGAAAGAAACAGGCCAAGCACATGTGTTAATGAGAACTATATAGCAATACTTACAGACCTTTGATGAAGTTGCAACAACCTCTTCCAGCTCTCCTTGTCCATCCCCATGCTCAAATAATCCACAATCAAAATGAATATGCTTTACTGATTATCTCCCTTATGAGATCAAAAGTTTGATGCCTTCAATGTCCTCTCTTTTCACCATGACGAGGCCTCCTTATATAGGCTTGGAGAGGCCTAACCACCTTAGAGATTCTTAGGATAGGTTGAGGATCTTTCTCCATCAGTTGTGGATCCTTCCTAAGATCCAGCCTTGACCTCAGATTCGAATCCAACTAACTCTAGAGATGAGGGGGATTTTTCCCTGTTTTTCCTCAACAGCCCAAGATTTCCTCAAACAGCCCAGGTTTCCCTCATAATGGGGCACAGAGTGTTGCAACGCTCCCCCAAAGGAGGGCAGGGAGCGTTGGCACTCCCTGACAGTGGGTAGGGGAGCGTTGGCCTTCAAAAATGACTTTTGAGTGATTTTTTCCATGGTAAAAGCTTTGTACTCTTTGTCATGTGATTTCTCCTTCTTAAACCAGTCTTTGAAGTGTCCTTGTGATGTCATTCGGGACACGACATAGGCAAGATGAATGTATGATGTCTGCGACACTTGCGATACTTATGGCTAAAATGCGACACTTGTAACACTTGTAATGACAATAATAGGTGATCATTGAAATGAATAATTTTGATGTGTAACATAAAGATTAGGATTTTAGTTGTTATCTATTAGGGTTATAATGTTTTATAAGTTTTAGTGTGGTTAAGGGTTAAAGTGGTTATCAATTATGTTTATGGTGATTAGGGAATGTGAGTTATAGGGGTTATGGATTAAGGTTTATAGGGGTTACAAGTTTAAGGTTATTCCTGTCGGTACTTACAAGGTTTAGTTGTAAAGGATTAAAATGATTAGGGATCATGTGCTATAGGAGTTGGGGGTGGTTGCATTTATAAGGGCGATGGGGTTATAAGGGTTACAAGCAATAACATTTATTAGGGGTTAAAGGTGTTAGGGTTTATAGGGGTGACTATTGTGATAAGGGTTGTGTGATATAAGTGTTTCAAGAGGTTGGGGTTAATGGTTATTGAATTTTGGCATAAGGTCTCAGGACTTATGGTGATATGGAATGCAATGATTAAGATTTGGAGGGTATAAATATTTGGTATTCTAATGGTTAGGGTTAGACAAATTTTGTTTTTAGGCTATTAGGTATATGGGATAATGGGTTAGGGGATTTATGTTGTTTTTAGGCTATTAGGTATATGGGATAATGGGTTAGGGGCTTTATGTTTTATGGGAGAGGGATTTGGAGGATAGGGTTTATAAGAGATATGGGTAATGAATTCTTAGAAGATTTTTATGGGTTATAAAGTGCAATATTTTATGGATTATATAGGTTGGGGTTTACAATGGTTGAGAGATAAAGGTAATGGGTAATAGGGATTAGTTGTTAAGGATTATACATGTTAAGGTTACAAAGATTAAAGTAGTTTGGGGTTAGAAGGGTTAGATATTAGGGGTGAAAACATTTATGAGGGTTGGGAGTGATGTGAGTTATGAGGGTTAAGGGTTAGAATTTATAAGAGTTAAGGGTTATGGGTGATACGTTTTAAGGGCAAGGGTTATTGGGGTTATATGTTATAAATATTAGGAGAGAGAATATAGGGGTTAAAGGTATTATATGTGGAGGGTTGCAAGCCTTATAAGAGTCGAGGTTTCTAGATATTCAAGTGGCTAGCAGTGATAGGGATCACGGTTTATAAGGGCTAAAGGTTGTAATGGTTTAGAGTAATAGGTTATACGGATAAGCCTAGTAATAGGGGTTGAGTTAATGGGCAAAAAAGTGTTAGGAGTTATTGTGGTTAAAATTTATAAGGGTTATTAAGGTTAGGGATAAGGGGATACATTAGTTAAGGGATATAGTGTTTATAAGGTTTGATGTGGTTAAGGGTTATAATGGTTAGGGGTTAGGGATTAGAATTTAGGTTGATAAATGTTATAATGGTTAGAATTTATAAGGCATAGAGATTATGTATTATCATTGTTAAGGGTTGTAGGGATTTGAGCTATGATTGCTTATAGAGGTTATATGAGCTAAAGCTTGAGCACTATATGGGTTAGGGGTTATAAGGTTTATTAAGTTCATCATGAGTTATAGGGGTTATACTTGTTAAGAGTTAGAACAATTAATTGTAAAGGGATATACATCCTAAGTCTTATTTGGGCTATGAGTATAGTTATTGGGGGGTGAGGGATAAAGGGTTAATGTTTATATGGGTTATAAATGTTATATAGTGGTTAGTGTTTATAAGGGTTTAATGATTACGGTTGTAGGGCCCTTATGGTTATGGGGCTAGGGACTATGTTTTAGGAGTTGGGGTTATATGAGATAGAAGTTTAGGATACTATGGTTTAGAATTTATAAGACATTTTTGTTAGGTATTATAGTAATTAGAGGATTTAGGGATTACTAATTATAGGGGCTATGGGTGGTTAGGGTGACATTATAAGGGTTATCAATTTTATAAAGTTTATGTTTGATTGGTGTTATGATATTATAAAGGTTAGGGGTATAGAGGTTGGTGCTTAGGGTTTATAGTTTTCTAGGAGAGATAATGAATAAGTATTAGGAGTTATAGTTATTGGGTGTTTTAAGGGTTTAAGGGTGAAACTAAGGATAGGGATTAAGTACATAAGGATCAACATTTATAAGTTAATATGTAGAGTTTATAAATGTTGTAGAGTTTAGTGACTATAAGGTATATAGTGGTTAAAAGTTAAGGATTATAGTGGTTAGAAGATGTAATAGATAGTTGTGAGGGGTTATAAAGGTTATTAGTTATATCAACTACATGGATTAGGATTAGATGAAAAATAGATTTTATTTTAAGATATGTGAGGGCTAGGATTAATAAGGATTACATGGTTTAGTAATTATATGTAGTAGTAGATATAAAGATTATAGGGATTAGAGTTTATGGTATAGTGGTTTAGTAATTATATGTGGTAGTAGATATAAGGATTATAGGGATTAGAGTTTATGGTATAGGGGACTAGGTTATATGGTATAGGCATGGATTAGGATTAGATGAAAAATAGATTTTATTTTAAGATATGTGAGGGCTAGGATTAATAAGGATTACATGTTGGTATAGGCATGGATTAGGATTAGATGAAAAATAGATTTTATTTTAAGATATGTGAGGGCTAGGATTAATAAGGATTACATGGTTTAGTAATTATATGTAGTAGTAGATATAAGGATTATAGGGATTAGAGTTTATGGTTACATGGTTTAGTAATTATATGTAGTAGTAGATATAAGGATTATAGGGATTAGAGTTTATGGTATAGTGGTTTAGTAATTATATGTGGTAGTAGATATAAGGATTATAGGGATTAGAATTTATGGTATAGGGGACTAGGTTATATGGTATAGGGATTACATATTAGTAAAATGTTTAATCTCCATGTGGCATGTGATTAGTCGTAGTTCTGGTTAACCTGTGGAAAACATATAAATATGAAAAAAATTATATATGACCTGCCACGAAGGTAGATAAACATAGGTATATAGATGACATGGCAGAGTTGTCAGTGGACAAGATGTAAATGGATGATGTGTCAGTACTTTCCTTTACATCGACTTCGGAAACAGAGGACCGGGGAGGCCTCGGTTGCGGGAGACGCAGCTAACTCTAAGGTGGGAAATCTGATTGGTCAAAAGGATCAATTGCAGGAAAAAGTAGATTCTGTTAGACTGTGGTTTATGGGCATTATGGGGAAGTCTGCAGAGTTCTGTATATCTCCATTCTCGTTTATGTCCTTCATCGTCTTGTACTTCTCCTCAGACTCGATCTCTGAACTGATTCAGTTCCTAATTTCGTCCAACAAAACAGCAGTGGACGCTGAGGGAGTTTCAAGAGATCTCAACTAATTATATGTTCCAATGTTTGTGTAGAGTTAGCTCCTCAACTATTCTGTGGAGGATTGCATTTATTGTAGCCAAGTAGACTATGAAAACACAAGACATATATATGACCTTTGAGTAATGAGTAATGTGAGTACTAACTTCCTCACGCATTCATTTTTTCTCCTCCTTTCTACAAGAGGAGTGGAGGATAAAATTCCACTAGGAGGTTGACATCTCCAGTCTGCTTCAATATCTATTAGGGAGCAACAGGAAACTTACACTTGTTATCTCCAGTCAGTTTACAGATCTATTAGGGAGCAATTGGAAACTTACACTTGATATCTATTAGGGAGCAATAGGAAACTAAGTGCTCCTGATAAGCAGCTCCAATCAGCTTAGAGAGAGTAGACTCATAGATATGTTTGAATTCTCTCCACCTTATGCTCCAGCAAGTTGTTGTACAGGTTGTACACCCTACTTTTCACCCAAGTCTAAAGAAAAAGAAACCATTTGTATACAGGGAAAAAAAAATCAGGGCAAACGAATGTGCCACAAACTTATTATCTGAAGGTGAAAGTGGTGGGAAAAAAAGGGGTTGTTTCTACACTGCATTGCGGGTGTGTAAACTAGATTCTCACTGGTGAATCATTTCCTGAAGCGAAAACTCCAGGGGAGTAACGATATTTGGGATTAACATATTTGGGATTATTAAGGTTGTGAGTAATGATATTTATTAACATTGAATGAATGAAATATATATACACTTGGTGCAGTTCACAGACTTACAACAAAATTACAAAATCATTTTTTTAAGACATTTATGATTTGTATCATAAGCCACCTATAAAATTAATATTTATCTTTTTTTGAAATTTTTTATTTGTTTTATAAGCTACCTATAAAATTAATATCTTAGATAATATGCTAGATTATTACTTTTCACATTAATTAAAGTAAATTAGTTTTTTATATTTTTTTATATTTAATGGTTATTAGGTCTCCTTATAACTGTATTTTATTGGAGCATTCTATACATCAGCTCTTTGTTATGATCAGAGGTTATGGAAGATGTGTGAAGCCTACATCAAAGATGTTGTATATATAATCTTTTTGTTATGATCAAAAGTTATGGCAGATGTGTGAGGCCTACATCAAAGATGTTGTGTCCAGTTATACAAATAAAACCAAAAATACAATGCAATGTAAAACAATACTTAAAAACTACATTTAAAAAAACTTTAAAAAAATTATTCAAAATTCTAATAGAAATAGAAATTATTTATACAATAATAAAATAGAAATTGGCTATCCTTCTATATGCCAACACCATTCATTTAAATATAATATAACAGATTATTAGAAACAATATTTCAAAATTAATTTTCTTTACATACATTCAAACAAAATAACTAATATTTTTAGTACAATACAATAAAACATGACTGCATATAAAACTAACATCATAAAAATTATTTCCAATTTCTTATCCGAGTTTCCATGTCCTGCTTAATATTTAGGATTAGGATTAGCAGTAATAAATAACGAAGAGTGAGCATGATACACTGAAATACACAGTTTACAAGAAAAAGAAAAACGATGGATACATGTAAGAAAGTTCCTCCGGAGCAGTTGATTCATCGACCAATCATCCTGTTGGTGGGATGGAAGGGTTTCGTTCTCTTCCTCGTTATACACAATTAAAAATAGACAGAGACATGAATTTTGTTCATGGTGGTTGGCCGTATACAGTTCGTTAATCTCAGGCAACTTTAGGGCTTGTTATCCTCCCCCCAAATCCTAAACAACTCAAATTGTGAATACTTAGCCTAAACGAGTCATGTTCTGAATGTGAAATTAGTAGGTATGGGGTGATATTCAAATCAAATTTGTTTGAAAGAGGTCAGACGTTGGTGTCTATGGAGCCAGAGTTCAAAAAACGTGTCCTGCAAAACGAAGGCAGACAGTTTCACCCCAACTATCCCAAGTCTCTTCAACATCTCATCAGCAAATAAGGTTTGTTGTCAATGAACAGGGATCTCCAAAATAAACTCCAAGAAATAGTTGTTGGGAATTAATATTAATATTGGACTGCAGTGATTGCGGAATATGCATGGCATAGATAGAGCACAGAGCAGAACGCTCTATTCGAGAGGGGAATTCAAACAACCAAAAGCTTAATTGGGATGACAACCAGTCAACGAAATTCTCACAATGTGTACTTAACTTATATATTATTGGCGTTGGTTAAACGTTTTATTTTTGGGTTTTTTTGGTGGGAATTAGGCGATGTAAATTTGGATAAAATGGCTATTTTCTATTGTTTAAATTGCATTTCTGGATGCCTAAATAAATTCAGTCTGCTGAAAAGTTACCTAAAAACAACCAAAAGGTAGAATATTTAAACTACTGTTATACTATTTACTGTCTTCATTGTGTCAACAAAATTCACACAATGTGTGTACTTAACCTATATATTATTTACTGTATTCATTGTTTAATTTTTTCAATGTGGGCAATAGTCATGGATAATTGGTCTAATTTACAGGTAATAAATGAAACACTTACGTCTGTCAACTTTGCTCCAAACTTTTTCAGATAAGCAAAAGAAGACATTAAAAAGAAAGTTTAGTCCAACTTTACACATTTTTTCTCTGGCTTTGTCTAACTGTTTTATGTTTTGGTTTTTTTAGCTGGAATTCAGTCCATAAATCTGAACGAAATCACAATTTTCTATTGTTTAAATTGTATTTCTGAATGAATAAATGGATTTAACATGTTGAAAAATCCCTTGACACTCAGATTATACAGACTTAGCCACTCAAATCTGCAAATCCAACACTTTCTCATCCAATTTCGCAAAAAATTAAACAAAAAAAATCACCACAAAAGCACTATGAAAATGAAACATAATTTTTATTAACGAAAAATGCTAAAACATGTTATAACAGGAAGCAGAAAAAATCTTTGAGAATCACCTTTGCTTGAGGAAGAAGACTAAATCTATGAGACTCATCTGTGATGGTTTTTTATAAAATGCATTTGGTTATGTATTTGGGCCTGGTATCTCAGCTACTGGGGATGGATGCTTTTGTGTTAATTTGTATGGTTTGGTTGGCTGCCTCAAATGTTAATGAGTTGTTATAGGGTTTAGTTGTTTGATTTTGCATCCATGAACACCTTAGCAGGAAATTTTATGGTCAGTCTTTTCTTAGGCATCAAACTTCTGGCATAGATGACATCACAAAATGCAAGAAATGGGCATTATATAGAAAACCCAAGAGATGGCATGCAAAACTTATAATATCAGCTCGTATCAGAATATGCGGTGGATCCTCCAGTGCCCCATGCAGTGATGGTGGGCTAGCATTCATTAATTAGCCAATCAATTAACCATTCCAGATGAAGCTAGAGAAAATCTAGGTGACCTTCCATGACAACTATTGCAGTGAGGAGATGGGTTGATGTAATGAATCTCGATTAAACTAGTGATTGTTCATGCAAAAGATGAGAGTAATGTAGACCTCGGAAATCAGGGAAGAAAAAGAAACAAAGCGTTGAAATTCCTTTCTAGGCCCTTTAAATTCACTAAAAGAAAAATAGTCAAGCAATTAGTATTTGACAATGAAAAAATGAGATGCAAATTGTACCTACCTCCTGAATATTGATCTTGAGTCGATTTGCTCTATCTCCATACATCCCTTTGCATTATCTCCAGACATCCCTGTGCATTGTTTATGCTGGTGGTGTTGGAAGCAACAAAAAACTACCAAAACACATGTATGAGTAAATTAATCACTTATAAATCCAAACAATAAAACTAAAAGTTACAAAGATCGGATCAAATCTATAACATAAATAAATAAACTCAGATAATAGCACTCACATTTGATCAAACACTCAATCGATCTCAGGAAGCAGACGGATGATGAACGCCAATTCTAACAGTGGAACACCAACCTTGGGCTGATTTGAATCAACTAATCCTTCTTTGCCTCCCTGTTCACTCAATGATTACACTTAAACACACCACCCAAACAAAAAAAATGCATAGAAACTGTCTTAGAGATAAGGAGGAAAGAACAGTGAAACGTTTTTGCTTCTTGTTCTTTCTAGACATGGGTTTTTATTTTTTTGTCATTTGTGTTTAGCTTTGCTAACGGTAAACTTTTTTTCTGTTAAGCTTTTCTAACGGTAAACTTTTTTTGTCTTTTGTGTTTAGCTTTTCTGTTAAGCTTTTCTAACGGTAAACTTTTTTGTCTTTTGTGTTTAGCTTTTCTGTTAAGCTTTTCTAACGGTAAACTTTTTTTTTTGTCTTTTGTGTTTAGCTTTTCTAACGGTAAACTTTTTTTTTCTGGCCTAACGACGGACCGTCACTATGAACATTTTGTTTGCAACGTTCACCCAAACTATGCCCAGCACTAAAGTATATCAATGTTAGCTAGTTCAATAACTCAAAATTATAAAATATTTATTTAAAATTAAAATGATCTGCTATGTTTTAAACCAATTATATTGAATTCCATACCAAATAATTCTTAACTTAGTTTAAATTAATAATATGATATAAAGTCCCTAAAATGTTAACTTATCTAACAATAGGTGTGATGAGTTACCATCATCAAAGTATTTAAATGTTAATTAAATTTTTAATAATAAAATATTTCACATGATTAATTTCATAAAAATAATTTATTAATTATTATAAATATATAAAATCAATTTTATTAATCACTATAAATATATTCATTAAATTATAAAAGTGAAATTATAGACTCTTTTAAATCTTGATTGAACTATTGGATTTGACAAACTAATTGGCATTCCAAAGTACGTAAAAGAGGTCCAAGATTCCTTAAGGGGAAATAAAAGAATTATAGATATGGCTTGAAACGGGCTACATTCCAACCAAATATTTGACTTTTGTTACTATTTACTTGCCCCCAGAAACAAAAGTAAAAGGATGTAAGACTCTTTTAATTCTTGTTGCCATAATAGTAGTAGAAGCTCCACCCATTAATGGAGTGTCATGGAGATTCAGTCGTAATAATGTATAGAAGAGAAGATAGAGGGAATCCTTGGAGAGATCCAAGGATTACAAATTCATGTGGAAACCCACAAAATAAAGGTAGGATAAAAACCAAACTTGAAAAAAATATTAAATAAAAAGGAATGTCAAACTTTATAAAAAGAAGAATTTGCCATGTGTATTTTGATAATCATATATTTATCTTTATTTGTTTCCCTATTTATTTGTCTCCCTACATGTAGTGAATTGTTTCTTTGACCACTATGATATTATCCACTATTTGCTTCTCTTGCATAAAGATTCTTTGATTTTCTGATATGATTTTGGGAAGAATATGTTTTAACTTATTCGCAATGATCTTGGAAATAGGTCATAACCTTGAAAAAGAGGAAGGGTTGACCTCTTTTGGGTTGAGAGACAAAAGGGATGACTTGGCGCTTCCCCCAATTCTACACAATTTCTAGATGTATTGTAACATTCTTTTGAGGTTAAATTTGATGATATCCCAACATTATCTATAAAAATGGATTTTGAAGTCATCTAACCCCAGAGCTTTATTAGGTGCTAAACCCCAAATTGCTTTATGGATTTCATCTTCGGTGATTTCTTTTATCAGTTTAGAATTCTCACTCGAGTCGGTGACCACGTGTATATTTTCCAACATGGTCGTCATGTCCTCTAGATCTACCCCTTCTTTTTTTGTATGCTAATTTCAAAATAGGATCGCACTACCTCTTTTATCTCTGTGAAATTTTTTAGAATCGAACCATCCTCCATTGAGATTTATTTGACATTATTTCTCAATGTACTATCTCTTCTTTGTCATTGGAAGAAGGAAGTGTTTATGTCCGCATATTTTAGCCAAATATTGTGAGACTTAAGCCCCACATCTCCTCCTCCATTCTAAGGGATTTATGATAGTTTTGGAAGGCTAAACTTTTTCATTAATTAAATCGTTGGATATTTCTTCAGATTCCATTATGTTCTAAACAAGGTGAGCTACAATTTACCCTCTTATTTCTCTCATTTTGAAGGGGTAGGCCAAATCCTTTAAAGTTGTTTTCACTGCTTTCAGTTTTTGTTCCCGAATGAAGATTGGGAAGCCAACTACCCATTTACTCCACACCTTGGAAATTATTCTTACAACTAGTTGATCCTACAACCAGAGGGGGTATAGCATAATGGAATAAGAACATAGTCTGGCAAATCCAACATCAAAATAGCAATAGGATTATGGTTTGAAGCCACCCAAGGAAGAATCTTGAAAGAGATCAAGTTGTAACTAAGGAGAAACTCACTCTAAAAAAGAAAATGGTCCAGTCTCCCAGCTATATGACATGGCCCAACTCTCTTATTAGACCATGTAAACTTACCTTTGGATGGATTAATGTCCACAAGATCCCAATCAAATATCATATCTTCCATTCGCTCCCTGAAGGGATCTCTAACCACGCTCCCACCTATTTTCTATTTATGATGGAGAGTTACATTGAAACCACTTGCAGTGATATTGTTCTAATATTATCCAGTATCTTTTAGTGTTGATTGTAAGTCCTAAAAGTCCACCTTTTCCTTATATATTGCTAGCACATACACATTTATGATGTTTATCTTTTCCCATTTTGTTGGTGAGTGAAACTTGTCAAAATCCATTGTTGGGTTTGGAGAGTAAAGTCTAGATGTAAACGTAGATTGTTCCATACATTACAGAGGCCTTTGGATGCACCTTTAGAGTTGATTGCATGTCCTTCATAGCCTTTCCACTTAAGCTTACAATTTTTAACTACTTACAAGGCCTCTAACTTTGTCTCCTGGAGTAGGAGGATAGAATGTTTTTCAGTCTTTACAAGATTCCTTATTGATTCAACTTTGAACCTACTTCTTCTTAAGCCATGGCTTCAAACCTATTTGATATTCGATTTGTGTCTACTTCCTTCGATCAATCTAGAGACTTCCTTCTCGATTCCTGGGGATGAAGCTTCTTAGGTTTATCCACCTGAGATTGTTGATTTGGTTGCCCTAATCTTGAGGGCCTTGATTGACCAGATGCTATGGGTGTTGCCCTGGAGATTGAAGGGGGAACAATTTTCCTCACATTCAATTTTTTTCTTTTGTAACTTGTTGCCATTATTCTTCTTTCTCTTGAGATGGTTGGTTGGATTGAGGGATTTTTTCTGGAAATATTTGCAAAATGACCATACTCACGGTAGAACTTGTAGTTGAAGGGGATTTGTTCATAATCCATAGGCTGCATGTGTTTCCAATTGTCCAAGGATAGTTGTATGGCTTCAAACAAACCCTTTTCCAGATCTACTTCTACACATATGCAAGCATAGGAAAACATCACGTCCTTTGGTTCAAATCTATCGATATACCTACCTAGGGTATCGCCTATGCAATGCATGGTGTGTTCATTCCAACAATGCAGTGGAAGATGTAGCAAGCGAACTCACACTGAAACTGTCAATGAAACATAATGCTATGGGTTGAAATCAGACGTCCACATGTTCAAATACGTACCTCTAGATCCAATGAAATATGGCCCATTTCGGAAGATAAGATCTCTATCTTCTTTCTCCTCGAATAGAAAGGCATAAAAACCTCATCCATAAAAATAATGGATTAACTTGCCTTTTATTAACACTTTCCAATTCCTTTGAACCTAAATTACCATGACTCTCAAAGAAGTTCATACAATTGTGAACTATTGTGAACTGTATAACCAAACCTCTTTCAACAAAAGTCGATGCCATATGATGAGAAGATGAAGAAAGAAAAGAAACTTCAAGAATTTCATTCAATTTCTTAACAAATCCAGAGTACTAAGCTTTTACTAAAACCCCAATAGCTTAAACTAAAACCCTAAAAGCCACTACTTTACTAAAACCTTTCATGATATCGATACATTAAGCATATGTACATTTTATTTTTAAGTCACCTCATTTCTTATAGGATATACCTTGAAACAACTTCCATACATAATAATCATGGTAACGATTAGGACTTAGTGTTAGAAGGTTGAAAATAATAATTAAATTGATAGTTATTGATTGAAATGATGGGAAGGAAATCCCCTTCTTAAGTTTTATTTGATCCTAAGCATGGCGCTAGATGTTCCAACAAATAGAGGGATCAAACGTGAATTTGATTTTATGAGATGATAGTTTTGGAATTTTTTGTTAAATTGTCATATCAATTTTAACACTAAGAAAGTCATGTGCAAGTACGGATATTTTAAGATTTTTTTTTAAATTATCATTTCTATGATACTAAAAGTTATAACTTATTTTAAATATTTTTATGCAATTAGTAATCATTATTGTACTTTGGAGGTATCCTCTCTCAATGTGCATATGGTTTAGTCATTATTTTATAACAATTATCTTGTAAAAATATTTTTTAAATAGTTTGTGAGATGGGTGACGTTAAAATCTCTCAAAGTGTTTTGTGTGAGATGAGTGACTTTAAAATCTACTTTTAAGTTTTTTATTAAAAAAAAAAAAAAAAAAATTGATTGCATGAACGTGGGCTTTTTGGAAATTGAGACGATTATTTTTAACAATAAAATGTATTTTTTAAATAAATTAATATTTTAATATTTAACTTATT
>ML793148.1:247581-260086 GCA_009831015.1 Picea engelmannii
GAATCTTACCATGCAAAATTTATGCAAATGAATTGAAATACCATGTTTTGTATTGATTACCTTGGTACGCAGAGGACTTGATCTTGTGGGTAGATTAGCTTGACATTTCGACAATTTCATTGATATTCATTACACTGATATGAATTTTGGGGACCGTACTAGTCTTGTTAGCTAAACGTGTGTATGAAGAAAAGGCAAATGCTGGAAACGTTTGCAACATATCCATGTTCAATTCTACAGAAAGCATGAAAGAATGTTGTGATTTTTTTTACATTAATGTTACATTGTGCTTATATTGATATTGTTCGACATTGCAATTCTAAAGAATAATATTGTTCAGTAAGTCAATAATTGACATGTTTGGTAGAGCCTAAGCCCTTATCTCTCATTCACATGTATGTGGGGAAGTAAGTTACCTTAACTGTGCTCTTTTACAGGATTCCTAACACTCCAATTGCAGCATCAGTATTTCCAACGCTTTCCAGTATTTCCAATGCTCCAGCAACAGCGTCAGCCCAGTGATGTATTGTATACAAGCACAGTGGAATTGGAGAAAGGATTTCCAATGCTCCAACAACAGCTTCAGCCCGGTGATGTATTGTATACAAGCATAATGGTGGTGGAGAAAGGCAATAGAATGCTGCCAAAACTCACCGCATACAAAGATCGGTCGCATCTGCAACATATTTAAAATCATTCAAATCCTATTTAAAGACGTCAGAAAGATAATCAATGAAGTTCCTCGAAAGGAGATTCAATGAAAGTTATAATAGATTGAAAACTTAGGTTATGTAAAGTTCTAAAAAATGCATCATAGATTCAATAAAGTTATAATAGACTCAAAATTTTATCTTATCTATCAAAGCTCGGAAATAAGACATCCATTCTGTTAGCCAATAGTGTTTGCACAAAATCAATTTAAATATTATAAAAAAAATAACTATTTATTTTCTCCTATGTTCAAGTTTGGAAAGAATGCAAAATATTTGCAGTCAAACACAAATTAATTGACGGAATGCAAAATATTTGCAATCAAACACAAATTAATTGACAGTCAATGCCATATCAAATGCTAGAGTCCTTGGCTTGCCTTCGGCAGGGACTAATAAGATCATATGCATATAATAACATAAGAAAGGAAAAAATAAGATAATATGCATCCTTATTTATAACTAGGACTCCTTATTGTTTATCATTAAAGTTATGAAGAAAAAATTATCACATTTGTTCAAGTCACTCTACCAGGACAACTCTCACTCAATAAATTGGGCTTTGGAGGTTGCACCAAAACAATAAACATGGTTAATCATTATGACACAACTAACCAATTGGGTGCTCAAATTAGTTGAGTGGGAGGTTTATAAATAGTTAAAGTATGGGAACAAGCCTTCAAGGGTGTTATATCACTAAGATCATTGTGTTATATCCCTAAGATCTACCTGACATCCAAAAAGTAACATTGAGGGACACAAGCCTTTTATTTTAGGGAGTTTAGCATATGGTTTCAAGTCCAAGGGCCTTTCCCAGTTGGAGTGAGTCTCAACTCAATACTTATAAGGGAAAATATAGCGTCATATTTTGCTTTGATTTTATTCGATTGATGTGTTATTATTATTTGAACGCATTCTAGTTACAAGAATGACCTGGTTGGTTAAAAAATATACTTTTAGATTATGTGATTTAGACTTTTGATTTGATCATTACTCGATGTATACATATGTATATTTCACAGCTTATGTTTTGATATCCTTGTGATGGTATGAAATGATTGGATTTTTCTATATGATGTGATGACTTATCGTGGCCTATGAGTAGGTTCAATTGTATATTGATATTGATGTCTGGGTGTCTAAGAGTCATATAGGTGATATGGACTTTTAGTGATAAGTGATGTCATGGGACATTGAAAATGAATGCATGTTTATATGATGCAATTTATTGTATTGTGTTATGTTATTGATGGATTTTCAAGTGTAACAAGAAGAATCGTAGATGCATATGGACTTTGGATTAAGTCAGGATATGTAGACCTAAGTGTCGTCAAGTATTGATTATTGCCATGTGTATATTATTGCTTATTATTTATTTATGACTATTGGATAGTACTATTTGATGTGTTTGCCTATAGATGTGTGTACAGACATGAATAATATTTGCCAATTAAGCTTACGCATAGGAAAAGGGTTGTATGAAGAGTTTCCCATGAGGTAGTGTTGGACTATAAGGGTAAGATACTTTATTTTATAGATGACTCGGGACACAAAAGAATCTTGGTGGGGACTAAGGGAGGAGTGTCTTTGAGGTTTATTTCAACATTGCAGCTACAGAAAAGTCTTTGAAAGGGTTGTAATTTGTATGTTATTATAGCTATGAATATGAAGGATGATAGAGTGGATGTGGTTCAACATCATGTATTATTGGAATTCCCAATGTGTTTCTAGAAGAGTTACTTCGACTACCACTTAAGCAGGAATTGGAGTTTACAATTGAACTCAAACCATGTGACAATCCCAAAATTGCAGGACTTATAGATGTGGCTCCAAGAATTGTTAGACTTGGGATTTGTCCATCCTATCGTATCACCATGGGGACTGACAATGATCTTTGTAAAGAAGAAAGATGGACCATGGATGATTTGCATCGACTATAGGCAGTTTAACAAAGCAACATAAGGAACCAATATCCATTGCCTAGGATTGATTATCCGTTTGATCAAATGAAAGGGGCGACTATATTTTCAAAGACTAACTTGATATAAGGATATCATCATCTAAGAATTAGGGAAGACAACATCCCTATGATAGTATTTGAGAAGTGTTTCAAACATTTTTTAGTTTGTAGTAGTGCCATCTGGGTTGACAAATGTGCCAGCCAAGTTTACGAGTTTGATGAATGGGGTGTTTCGACAATACTTCAATAAGTTTGTGCAAGTGTTTTGGGATGATATTTTGATGTATTTAAGAAATTTAGAAGAGCACAAAGAGCATTTATGTCTAGTATTGCAATGTCTTAGAGAGCATAAGTTGCATGTTAAACTCTCTAAGTGTCCATTCTTTGAATTAGAGATTCATTATTTGGGTCGTATTTAATTTTAGGAAAAGTAATTGTTGTGGATCTAGCAAAGATAGAGGATATTATGAATTGGTCAGTGCCTACAAACATACATGAGGTACATATCTTTATGGACTTGCTCGGGTGTTATAGGAGGTTTATGGAAGGATTTCCAAAGATTGAAAAATCATATCATGGAGTTGCAAAAGAAAGATAAGAAATTTGTATGGATGGAGCGATTTGAACAAAAATTCAGCAAGCTTAAACAATTGTTCATGACAGCTCTGATACTAAAGGTGCCAAACATGGATCAGGATTTTCTAGTGTGTACTAATGCTTCAAAAGAAGGATTGGGCGAAGTATTAATGCAAGAAGGTAGGGTAGTTGCCTACACTTCAAGAAATCTTAGACCACATGAAGAGAATTATGCAACACATGACTTAGAACTTGTTGTAGTAGTGCATTCATTGAGTATTGTGAGGCATTATTTAGTAGGTTTGAACTAAAGATAGATCGCCATGGACTTCAACATATACTTACACAAAGTAACCTAAATCTTAAAAAAATAAGATAGTCAGAAATTTTAAGTGAGTATGATTTCCACATATCCTACATTAAAGGAGCATTTAATAAGGTAAGATGCCTTGAGTATAAGACCTTGGCTCTTCTAAATTTTACCTTTAAGAATGAATCTTAGAGAAAAGATGTTGAAATTACAAGAAAGTGGTGAATGTTATGTAGAAGTAAAATTAGAAATTGAAAATAAAGTAATGAAAATCCCCAAGTATGAAGGATATACCTTGGATAATGATGGACTATTGATATTTCATAGAAGGATTTGCGTACCTCCAAATGAATAAATCCACAAGTTCATATGCAAGGAAGCACCTCAAGCAATATATATGGCTCACCCTAGAGTGAAAAAAACATAAACAAATTTGAAACCGGTATTCTTTTGGAATACAAATTTGAAACCGGTATTCTTTTGGAATAGAATGAAGAAAGATGTAGTATATTATGTGGCTAGATGGTTCGAATGTAAGAAAGAGAAGGCTAAGCATCGACACCCAAAAAGATTATTACAACGACATGTAATACCATAAAAGTGTATTACAATTACCATGTGTATATTGTTTATTCACAACTATTGGGAAATACTATATTATGTGTTTATCTCTAGATGTGTGCAGAAACAAAAATAATATTTTTCACTTAAGCTTACACATGAGCACTTACCTTTTCTACTTCCCTATTAGTCCATGCCTACCTTCAAAAAGGACTATAGTAATCAATTTTCATCAATATAAAAGATTTTTCATATTAATCTCTTTAAAGTTAACTAATATTTTTCATCCATGTGAAAATCTCCAAAGTTTAACGAAGGGAAAAAATTGTGTTTTCTACATGGACCAATGTGATGGTTTGACATGATATCATCAAGATTTTTTATTTATCTCAGCCAAGATGAACATACTTGTGCATTCATATGGAAATCCCCAAGTTAAACTTTGGGGTAGGTGTGTTTTTCAAGAATCGTGATTTAATATAAAGGTAAATATCCCAAACTAGTCAAAAAAAAATTGAAAAATAAATGTCTATTTTATTTTATTTTTAATTTAAAACCAAAACTCTTTCACCTTCAACTAATAGTGCTTTTTGAATTGCTAAAAAAAATTTGGGATTCAATGCATATACTTTTCTCTTTGTTGACTAATTAAAGTTGTGCATGAAATTACAAGAACCCAAGTAATATTTTCTAAGACTCTTTGTAGACTAATTAAAGTTGTGCATGAAATTGCAAGAACCCAAGTTAGATTTTCTGAGATAAATAGGCTTAAATTTTCCAAATTATTTTGAATAGAGATTTCAAAGTCCCCCATAAAGTTCAAAACATCATGGTTTATCATAGAATTGCAAGGACAAAGTGAGTCACCTATGTGCATGTTTTGGTAAAAAAAACCTTATACGTTAATTTTGTTTAAGTCTTTTTTACCTTGAAGAAGTAGAAGCAGACACTAGCACTAAGGTCTTATTGTAGTCTTGAACTATGTGCAAAGTGGTTAGTAAATGAACAAAATATTATCTTAATTTTACAAGAAAACAATAGGGAACCAGAACAAGGTGAAAGAGAAGACAATATTTTCTAATTTTGATTTACTTTAATTTATCTGATAATTTTGTTGTAATAGCCAATCCCTTCTCGATTTGTTGGTGATATCCTACATAGATAGCCATTTCCATTGTTTTATAGATAGTCATTTATACTGTTCTAAAGGCTATGAAACCTCATGTGTCACTATTTCACACATCTTCTTCTAAGCAACTATGTAGTACCCACCTCAGTTCCATAAATTTATGGCATTTTATTCATAAAAATAGTTACTATGTAATATTCCAGATATAAAACGTATGGAGAACAGAAATAAATAGCTAGAAATGGAAGATGACCAACAATGTAACCAAAACAACACCACGATAATACCAAAATGATAACAAAATAACACCAGAAAGAGCACTTTGATTACTGAGAGCAATGTTCACTTGCTTCTTCGAGGGGGCAACCTTCAGCAGAGTAGAGCTCTATTACAATAATATCCAAGACAAAACTTCTCATACCCTCGACTCCTATTTATACTTAAAATGTCTATCAAAAGAACAATCTAGAGGAAGATCCTTCTAGAAGCRGAAGCTTCTATTAGGTCTTCTTACATTGGACTTATTCTTCCTTATTGCTAGGCCTTATTAATATTGACCTTTATTACATGGAAATATATTATTCTACCTACGTGAGGGGTTAGGTACCTAACATGTCCGCCCCCTTAAAAACAACCTTGCCCTCAAGGCTTGAGATGAGGAAATTGTTGCAGAATAGTAGTTGGTTCCCAAGTGGCATCTGCTAGAGTTGTATCTTTCCACTGGACTAACACTTCCTTGATGGTTCACTGACGAAGATGACGCTCACGCTGGTCCAAAACTGCTTGTGGTTGTAGCCAAATGGATCCTTCTTCATCCAACTCGGGAAGGTTGGTTTGAGTTTGGCGCTTAGTTCCAATCACCTTGTTTAAGCAGAAAACATGAAAAACAGGATGGAGCTTAGAATGACTGGGCCAAGCTAATTGATAGGCCACCTGTCCCACACGCTTGAAAACTATATAAAGACCATAAAATTTGGGTGCCAGTTTCTGACAATGGTCAGCCTTGAGGGAATTTTTCTTGTAAGGTTGCAATCGAATAAACACATGATCCCCTTCTGCAAATTGACGTTCAGAGCGAACTTGATCTACTTGTTGCTTCATGCGATTATGGGCCATGACCAAATTCTCTTTGAGGATACGGAGAATAGCCTCTCGAACTGTAAGCGTATGGTGAACTTCCTGGACCTTCGAGACACCTGGAAAATATGAGAGAACTCAAGGTGGATTTTGTCCATAGATTGCTTCAAAAGGAGTCATGCGGGTAGTTGTATGGTAAGAAGTGTTGTACCACCATTTAGCTAGTGGTAACCATTGAGCCCACTAATTTTGCCTTTCCGATGCAAAACACCTCAAATATGTTTCCAAACACTTGTCGACCACTTCAGTTTGACCATCAGTCTGGGGATGATAAGTTGTGTTGAGATGCAATTGGGTGCCTTGCAGCTTGAATAGTTCTTGCCAAAAATTGATGGTGAAAGTTGGGTCGCGATCAGAAACAATAGAATGTGACATGCCATGAAGCTTAAAGACCTGATCCATGAAAAGTTGAGCCACAGTGGATGATGTAAATGGGTGTTGAAGCACAGAAATGAGCATACTTGGAAAGACGATCAACCACCACCATGATGACTAATTTATTGCCCAATTTAGGTAAGCCTTCAATAAAATCCATAGAGATATCCCACCAAATAGCAGGTGGAATCAGAAGCGGTTGTAGTGTGCCAGGAGATTTGATTGTTTCACCCTTGTTGCATTGACACACATCACATTCATCCACAAAATTACAAACTTCCTCTTCCATACCATCCCTGAAAAAATAACGTTTGACCCGATCATAGGTTTTCGTAAACCCTGAATGCCCAGCTGTGGGTGTAACATGAAGCTCAGAAAGTACTGTGGATTTAAGTTTTGACTATGTACTTAAATACAAATGGCCTTTGTATCGAAGCTCATCATTGAGCCAAGACTACCCTGTGGAAACTGAACAATTGGACTGCAATTGTTGTATCAGATGTGAACTTTTGGGATCTTGTAGCCATTCCTGGCGAATATCTTGGAGCCAATCTGGTACAATGAAGGAGAGAGAAAAAAGGGACCCTTCATCTTCATATTTTCTAGAAAGTGCATCAGCAACCACAATCTCTTTTCCTTTTTTGTAAATGATCTCATAATCATATCCAAAGAGCTTAGTCACCCATTTTTGTTGCTCGAGGGAGGAAAGGCGTTGTTCTATAAAATACTTGAGACTTTAATTATCTATCTTAATTTGGAAGTGTTTCCCCAATAGATACGGGCGCCAAAGATCCACAGCATGCAAAATAGACAACATTTCCTTTTTATAGATGATTTGCCCAAATTTCACTCTGACAGTTGTTTGTTGGTAAAGGCCAAAGGCCGACCCTCTTGCATAAGGACGGCGCCAATTCCTTTCCCAGAAGCATCACATTCCAGGACAAAGGTCTTTGTGAAATTAGGAAGGGCCAGGACTCGAGTGGTGCACATGGCCATCTTCAAGGTTTGAAAAGCCTGAGCAGCTACTGGAGTCCAAGTGAAAGAATTATTTTTAAGGAAACCAGTGAGAGGTGTTGCAATCTTTCCATAATTCTTAACAAACTTGCGATAATAACCTATTAAACCCAGAAATCCACGCAAGATTTTGAGAGTCTTTGGGTGAGGCCAATCTTGCATAGCTTCAATCTTTTTGGGATCCACCCTGACACCGGCCTTGCCAACAAGATGACCCAAGTACTCAACTTTTGAGGTGCCAAAAGCACATTTAGATTGTTTGAGGAAAAGTTGGTGCTGCGAGAGTAGATGAAGAATTTGATCCACATGGGAAAGATGAGATTGCCAAGTTTTACTATAGATGAGAATATCATCAAAGAAAACTAACACAAAATGACGGAGAAAAGGACAGAAGACATGATTCATGAGGCTTTGGAAGGTGGAGGGGGTATTACACAAGCCAAAGGGCATGACTAAAAACTCATAGTGACCCTCATGAGTTCGAAAGGAAGTCTTGGGTATGTTAGCTTCTTTCATACGTATCTAGCGGTAGCTAGAACGCAGATCAAGTTTAGTGAAGTATTGAGCACCACTCAGCTCATCCAAGAGATTATCAATGACAGGAATGGAGAACTTGTCCTTAATGGTGAGATTATTGAGGGCACGAAAGTCAGGACACATAATTTAAGTACCTTATTTCTTAAGTACCATGACCACGGGGGAAGAATAAGTGTTGGTATTGTGGCGGATAACACCCGCTTGGAGCAATCCCTGCACTATTTTCTCAATTTCATTCTTTTGGGCAAAGGGGTGGCGATAAGGGCGAACATTGGGAGGAAGACTGCTAGGAACAAGGGGAATGGAATAATCATGAACACCACAAGAAGGAGGAAGGCCCTGAGGGGTGGAAAAAATAGCTTGATGTTTGGAAAGGATAGATTGGAGGTCAGGATGCACAGAAGGTGTCTCAACAGCTTGAATAGAATGGAGTTGAGCAATGATACTGGAGCGGCCTTTCTTGAGGAGATTTTCCATACGATGGGAACTAATGATATCAGGAGAACCAGCGGTGAGACCTTGGAATTGATACTTTTGTCCTTCTTGTTGGAATTGCATGGTGAATTCCTTAAAATCCATAAGGATGGGACCCAAAGTGTGTAACCATTCGGCACCAAGCATAATGTCACAACCTCCCATGTCAATGGAAAACATATGATATTTCAATAGGTAATGTCCAATTTGAAGACAAACATTTCACACATGCCCACCACATTTCATGGACCCACCATTGGCTATCATGATATGAAAATTATTGACAACACGAATATAGCTATTGGTTTCCTGGGCAATGTGACGATGAATAAAATTGTGGGTGCTACCACTGTCAACAAGGATGAGGACCTTCATGTGCTTAATGTAGACAATGAGCTTGAGCGTTTGGGGGGCCGAGAAGCCAGTGAGGGCATGCAAGGAAATAAGTGGGTCAACTTCAAGGGGGTCAACAGGCTCTTGGGTGGCATCGGGAAGGGAGGGTTCTTCAACAAGGGGAACTGTCATATCCTCTTCAGGAACATCTTCTAAGATGGCCATAAATAGTTTTTGTTCCTTACACTTGTGCCCCCGAAAATATTTTTCATCACAAATATAGCAAAGACCCTTCCGTTGGCGTTCATCCATTTCAGCCCTAGTTAGTTTTTGTACCTTGAGGGGAGTAACACGAAGGTTAGGATTAGTGGGTCGAGGGCGAGGAAAAAAAGGGGGTTTTTTGTTTTGGGAAAAAACAACTTGTTGGGCCTCTTTAGCACGTTCAGTAGCTTCCAACCAAGTGGGAGGGCAGGTCATGAGAACCTGGGATTGGATTTCATCCTTGAGACCACTGATAAAGCATTCACGGAAGAACGCATCTGACATGCCCTCTGTTCGAAAGGCCAAATGCTCAAAAGTAGTGATGAAGTCTTCCATTGTGCTTGATTGTTTCAATTTGGTCAAACGACCTAGATAGTACGTATCAATATCAAAGTGGGCATAGATCTCAGCAACAAACTAGGTCCAGGCAATATACCACTGACGTGAATTGTTTCGCCATTGCCACCATTTCCATCGTTCAAGATCTAGATAGAGGAAAACATAGAGAAGTTTGGCCAACTCATCAGTAATACCATGCAGAGAAAAATAGTGTTCCATTTGAGTGACCCAACATGTAGGATCAGAGCCATCAAATTTATTGACCTCTACGCGGGGAAGACGAGGTTCACGATGAAAGGAGTTGGAGTGAAAATGCGAAGACTGGGAGGAATCAAGAACATCGGGTTGTGCGAATGAAGAAGGACCCGTAGGGTAGTTCAACAATTGATTGACAGCAGTTTGGAGGGAGGCTAATTGGGTTGTGAGGTTGGCTTCCAAGGTGTCAATGCAGGAATTGGTGGAATCCATCTGAGATGTGAGATGTTCGATGGAGACATGGGCTTGATTGACGGAAGTTTGGAGATCTTGGTTGTGAGTGGTGGCCATTTGGAGAGGGGAAGTGCGGGTAAGGAAAAAAATGGGTGGGTGGGACCACAAAAAAAAAGGACTTAGAAGTGATAGGTACCATGACGATCAATGCTTGAAGGGAAATATAATGGGATAGGCGGAAAAATAGGGAAACTGGGAAGGGGTCAGGTCCACTGAAACAAAAAGGATTAAAAATGAAGGGTATGACTGCAATTAGGGAATAGGTCCCAAATAAGTGTGCCGGCGGGACCACTATACTCTTTTTTTTTTTTTACTCCTGCAGAGTTATACTCCGACCTGAAGAATATTGTAGTGACGAAATTCCCAAATGCTTAACAGGAAGAAATGTGTAGTAATTTTGTAGCCAGAATGCAGAAGACAATGTAGCACGGCAATAGATCTTGTTGGTTCTATTTTTTTTTCCTTCCCAAGGGTTAGGGTATTCAAGGGTTCTATATACAAGGGTTTGCCCTGTGTTATATCTCTCTAATATACGTGTGGGGCCAACAGTAGTACTCGACCCAATATCTCAGGGCACCAACTAAGGAGGCTAGACTATACCCTTAGCCGTACTACCCGACAACCCGGGTACTAGAGAGTATATTCTCGAGTGTTATTCTCGGTGTCACTATAGCAGTCAAGCGGTCGATCGATTTATCTACGGAGGGCTTCAGGAGATCTAGGTCTATCTGTATACAGGTGTTGTCTAATGTGCTACCACTCGAAGGGGTACCAACAAGGGTTACAAGGGTGGCCAACATATGTGTGCTTAAGTACCACTTGTATTTCCCACGTGTTTGAATCTCCGACCGCAGGTTTATGCGCGTAACGACAGATCTTTGTAGCTTAAAGACATCAGAATACGTCTCTACCCTGGAAAAAAAAAATTAACCCACAATTTTCTGTCGAGGAATGTGCTCTAATACCACTTGTAATATTCCAGATATAAAAAGTATGCAGAACATAAATAAATAGCTAGAAATGGAAGATGAACAACAATATAACCAGAACAACACCACGATAATACCAAAATGATAACAAAATAACACCAGAAAGAGCACTTTGATTACTGAGAGCAATGTTCACTTGTCTCTTCAAGGGGGCAACCTCCAGCAGAGCAGAGCTCTATTACAATAATATCCAAGACAAAACGTCTCATACCCTCGAATCCTATTTATACTAAATATGTCTATCAAAAGAACAATCTAGATGAAGATTCTTCTAGAAGCGGAAGCTTCTATTAAGTCTTCTTACATTGGACTTATTCTTCCTTATTTCTAGGCCTTATTAATATTGACCTTTATTACATGGAAATATATTATTCTACCTACGTGAGGGGTTAGGTCCCTAACATACTACCCCCTTATATTTCCACCAATAACACTCATTTCATGAGGAAATCAACACTCTATTTTTTCGTTGTTTCACTACAATTTCAATTACAGGCAATTACAGGGAGGAATGACTCATGTAATAGGGAAGAAAAAAGTGTTTTGAATATGCCTATCATTCAATTTTTCTTATTATTAACATTGTACAAAATATCACTATTAAAAAAGATTGTATACGGTTATACATTAAACAAGATTGTATACAGTTATATATGTATATATATCTAACTTTTCATTGTTAAAATAATATATTTATATAGTCTTGAGGGTTAGCTTAAGTGGTCATAAGCTAGATGTGAGATAATTGAACACGTGATATAAAAAGAAATCCACTATTAGTAATGCATTTCTTGAGGGTGTTTGATGTCTTTGAATTTGTGCATGTTTTAGGTTCAATTTAGTTTTTCAAATTCGAATATATTTAGTTAGAATTAGTTTGAAAAAGTTGACATCATTCATTAATTACTTGACTTTATTTTTAATGTGAAACAAATTCATAATATAGATTTAATTTTTTCCTTTAGCTTTTGCGTGATGTCTTTCCCAAGAAAATCGTCGAACAATTTCACTCATTACAAGGATGGTACCCAAGGCAAACTATATTATTCAATGCTTGAGGCCAAGCCAACATCAATCAACTCACAACAAGCAAACATATCATAAAGTGGGATTTGAATTTAGTCAGGGAATAAAACAACTTTTCCTCTTAACCACTTGAACTACACCCAATTAACATAATATAGAGTATGTCATTTATAAATGGTTTTCAATATATAGATCATAACTAGAAATTTTAATTAAGTAATTTATCTAATATTTATTAACTAAACATATGTTTTAGAATTTGTATATATGTTTGACATATGATAA
>ML793148.1:260207-273428 GCA_009831015.1 Picea engelmannii
GACACCTCAATACTATTGTTGATTATCAGGCCAAGGGGGGCACTAGAATAAACAAAGGTGAATTTTTGGTTAATGGGGTGGGGGGGGCTCATGTCTTGCCTTGTTGTCCCCTCCTCCCCTTTCATTTCCCATGGCCCTGAGTTGGCAAGTTGTGGTTCTCATGCGTCGGGCTCCTCTCTTCACAAATTTGAGGATTAAATTGCATTGTGCAAACATTCAATCAAATGTGTGGTGCTCTCGTTTTGAGGAGGGTTCGATGGATTTAGTCATGGATTTTCCATATGTGCAGTTTCATCAAGATCTTGTTGTTCGAGGTGTAGCAGAGCTTCCTACCTAGGGGAAGCTTGTGTTATGTTGTAAGCGACCCTTGTTCACCAAGCTCTGTTTTTCTCGTCATGTTCAACTGGTTCTTGGGCACCCTATCAGCAGCAAGGATTTAATGCATGTTGAGCTCTGCCTTACTTGTGTTGAACAGATAGTTTATGGGCGCCCCCTTTGTTTTCTCCTTTCATTGATGTCACTAGTGAGTTTTGTGTTCTCTTCCTTCTATCCAACTCTGGCGTGGGTAAGATTTGCGGTCATTTAAATATGTCCATTCTCAACTGTGGTTTTTCATTGACCTTTATTTTGGGGCTGACATTTGCGTTTTGGGGGAATTTGTGCTCTTCATAAGGGGTTTTTGCAGCCTCCGTCCATGGAGTCCTCTTGGAATGATTTCAAGCAAGTGCTCAGGAGACTCGAAGAAATAGCATAGTCAAACAACTCGGTCCTCCATCACCTATCAGGCAGATTTGGGGACTTTGAGCATGCCCTAGCCAACCCGACCATCTCAAAAAATCAAGAAATGGAGGTGGCTCTAACAACTCTCAACAAGAGAATGGATGGAATGGAATCACAAATCCAACATATTAAAGCTCAGCTCAACACCCAACCTATGGCAACGACATCTTACATCCACGGGGGTCAACATTCCAAAGAAGAAGGAGCTAACCTTGGGGCGGGTACCAGTGGTCGAGGCATTGTTCCTATGGAGACTGAAGAGGGAGTTCCTAGAGCTCCTAAAATTCCAAACTTTTTCTCTTCCAATTAATGTATGTTTTTTAAAATTATCTCATGTTAGGAAGATTTTACAAAGATGTAATCAGCTCTGATGAGACTAGGAATAGTCTAAGCAGACAAATTTTATCTTTTGTTATAGATTTAGAAATTTTGACAAGATGAAAGCCTCTTTTTATAAGCTTTTGTTGCTTCTACTTTGGCACAGCCTTTATTAATATAATCTAAATTCAATTATGATTTTTAAAAAATTATATTACATTTTAAAATGCATCTCTTTTCTCTTTATACAATAAAGTTTAAATAATCACTAAATTCAAATACTTCAACACTACCCATTGAAAAGTATTACAACAATAAAAAGTAAAACTCTCAAAAAAAAAAAAATGGTAGTTTAGGTAAAGATAAAAATTCGCCATTATAACTTGACATTGCTCCATGTATAAAACATGTTCCACCATGTCAGATATCATCCTATTGATATTTGACACTCTATGTTCCATACAAATAGTTGAGACTCTACGCCACAGGGTGCATCAATATTCCTTGCACAACTTAAAGTGACGTGTACAAATGGTTCGAGAACCTTTATCCTCTTTCTTGTAATTATAAAGTCCACTAATTTTCCACTAAAGACTTACAACACTAATAAAACTATAAACTTTTGGGTCCTCTCGTGGAAGGACTACCAATCATTATGTAGAAGGACTACCAAGAATCAAGTTTAAATCAAGTGTACTAACCAAGGTCGCCCGTCAATAATCCGAAGACATTTATTGTATGTAGGAACATCTATTTTGTCTCTAAATGGTTTGATTGTAATAAGCACTTTGAATCTTAGAAATGGTTTGATTTTTACCATTTGATTTCATTTTTATGTAGTGACAAATATATTAACTATTACCTAATGTAGGAACTTGCCACCAAGTGACTTCCATCTTGTTTTTAATACATGAGAATGAGAATGTGGTTATATAGATTACGGATATAGATAATTTATTAGTCCTTGTTTTAAGGTAGAGGTAGCAAGGATTACTGTAAACAATTTTAAGTTTTTGCATTATTCTAGTCCATAAATAAAAGTCTTTAACCCAAAGTTTTAATCTTATATTTTATTGATCATTTTTTCTCTACATATCAGACGCTTACAACATTTTTTTTAACCAATGAGATTAAGTTTTTATTTGGCCTCATATCGAGGTAAGAGGAAATGTTTGGTTTAAAACTTAGGGAACACCTATATAAAATCTCTTAAAGTGGATTAATGCTAGCCTTGATGTTGTCGGCTTATATTGGGTTATATTTTTAACAAGAAATGGTATTCTAATTCTCAGGTAGACCAAATCCCATTACAATCCCTATAAACATATTATAGCTTAATATTAGCATATAACTCAAAGGGATATTACCATATAATGTTGAATTTTAATCATGAAATGTATAGGGAACCCAAATATGTAAATTTTGGATAGGGATCGAAGAGATGTGTCAATGTATTGGTGTCACACTCGAAAGTAACCTAGCAGATGTGTCGAACATTAGAATCTCTATCAATGGCCTTCTTTAATTTGGTCATGAAGTAAAATCTTTAACACATTGAATTGATCTGTAAGCTAGCTTTTTAATGACCCTCCACTTGGGGTCCTTCTTCTAGTGCCATTGTTGATGGGATGGATGGCATAGTTGCCAATCAAGATAAAGTAGAGGATGAAAATTTCTTATATAAATTCAAGTGAAAGTAATCATCGAATAGATCGAGTTGGGCATTGGGTCCAATTTTCATAGCACAATTTAATTTATAGTAGGAGGACACCATCAACATGTAAGTTACAACAGCATCAATCCAAAGTGTAGAAAAGGGCCCAACTTTATGGTACGTTTTATTGTATAGAGGAAAGATATTGCAATCATGTAGACTATACAATCAACGCATGGATTCATATTTGTTTTTCCATCAAGAAGATAAATACACCCCAATTTCATTTCTAGTCACAAGATCTGTATGCTATTGGATAGAAGATGAAAATACACCACCACACCTTTGAGATTGTAAATTTACAAATACACACTCTCACCATGCATAAAGGCACTGCCATTTATCAAGAAGAAAGACAATTCTATCAATCAAGGGATGTATATCTATCATTGTTCTTTGTAAATAAATATCTTTCTTTTGTAGTCTAAGTTGATAATGTATATAAATTCCATGGTTGCAAAGAGATAATGTTTAACCATTCATATCATATGATAACATGCATTCCAATATATAGTAACTTTGTAGAAATTTTGAAGTACAATTAACATAGCATATGGTCCAATGGAGGCATATAGAATAGGTGGTATAAGCAATATTATAGAATAAGAAGAAGGACAATTCCATCGATCAAGGGATGTATACCTACCATTGTTCTTTGTAAATAAATATCTTTCTTTCGTAGTCTAAATTGATAATGTATATAAATTCCATTGTTGCAAAGAGATAATGTTTAACCATTCATATCATATGATAGCATGCATTCAATATATAGTAACTTCGTAGAAATTTTGTAGTACAGGTAACATAGCACATGGCCCAATGGAGGCATAAAGAAGAGGTGGAATAAGTAAGCAATATTATAAAATAAAGATTAAAACAATTACTCAAATAATCTTATATTGATGGATCCTCTTAACCATGGTGTCTAAAGTCGTGATTGATACATGAGCATTTGTGAATACCTAACCATCTTTGTGTTATAATTGGGTATCAACATATCTTGCCAAGGGTTAAGAAAACCCCCAAGTATATTTACCCATACAAGATCATTTATATGAGGGAATAAGTAGAAACATATCATATTTGTCATCTTGAATAAGGTTTGTAGCATTTCAAGGTGTATGAAAAAACTATCACTCACATCTCAATATTCCCAAAAATCACATAACTAAAGTAACAAAAATCCCCCTACCATGTTGTAAATCCCTCAACGCTTATATTGAGGTTGTAGATCCTTTTAAGCACAAAAATTCCCTGGAAATCAAAATTCAAGGTATATGGGTTGTACATGAGCCTCTTGGGTTGAAATAAAAATGCAAGATAGAAGGATTCAAGTTTAATAATAAACTTTCCATAAAGTTTTCAACGAGTACCAATTTGTTGAAAATGGTCACAAGCCAACAAAATCTAGAATGACTTCTTAAAAAGAAGTAATAGTGTCCATTCTCCTAATCTTCAATATTAGATTCAAGTAAGTCATTTGTCATATATTGACATTGAATACTAAATAACGTGATGACACATGTTATACATCTGAAGGAGGCAATGCATTAAGAATACGCTTAAGTATTTGATGCTTGCCAATGATGGAATAGTTACAAACTCAAGTGTTAATAAAAGAGATACCATTAATCACAAAATATATCCAGGTACTTTAATGAGCAACACGATCTTCTATTTTTGTAGATATGAAAGCAAGACATTTATATACAAATTGTAGTGCTCAATTTGTTTTTACCTAGGATTTTATTATTTGAGGGCATTTGTTCAAAATGACTCGGTTTATTGAATTATTCTTTGATGTTGAAACTCAAACTTTTTAGTTATTTGATTGACTTTAGGTGATGATTTTGAATGAGTCCATTTAATTTCTTTTACGATAACATGGATGGATTAAAATAAACAGATTTGATGTAAATGAAATTGTGGATTTATATGATTATGACACTTTGAAATGAAAATGTTGGATATATTAACTTGCAGATGTTACTCATTATTTTCTTAGTGTGATAGGAAGCCATAGATGTATATTGATGTGGGATTGTGTCAACTTTATATTGGACTCTAGATTGAGTTGGTGTATTATCATATATTTTATGGTTAATGTTATGCTTTGGTTTTGATTATGGAACTCTTTGATGTGTTGATTGTACTATGTACAAGCACAGGAAACATGATTGTTGATCAATCCACGTATGAATAATGGGGTTGTATGGAAGTGTACGAGTACCATCAGGAGAGAAAGAACATCATTCATATTTCCACCTACTAGCACTCCTTTTCCATGACCTGGGTTCAAAAGCTAGCGAATCTTTTACTTAGAGGTTATACATTGTTGTGAAGGTATGTCATAGATTCGGTCACTTGCTAGGTTTAGCTAAGGTGTGCACAATAAGGATAGATCCTTATTCCTCAATGACCATTGGTCTCTCAACAAGGGAAACAATTGTAGAGTTAATAGTGTATCAACAACACCAAGAAAGTTGGATGCTTGAAGAGCATGTGAAAACATGGCACCCTTAGCACTTATTGCAAGGTAACTCTTGAAGGGCATGGATAAGCATTGCACCCTTGGTATAGGTTATGGATTGTCAAGTATATATTGAAATACGATTGCCTTAGCATGCATATTTTATTTAATACTAGAAAAATGATCATGTAGTTTATGCATTGTAACATAGAGAGAAAAGTTAATTAAATGGATAAGAGTATCATTAAGCATATAGATTATTGGATACCCCATAATAAAGAGAAATGAAGTTAGAAGTCATTGCAAAATAAATACATTTTAAGAGTGTGCATAAAATAAAATAAAATAAAAGTAATTTTAATTAACTAAAAACTAATTACTAGTGCATCCTCAAATCAAGGAGAAGAAAGAGGAACAAGAATTTAAATTTAAAAAAAAAATACGTGAAGCAATAATGGCTTGGGAGAAGTTAAAGAGGGTTAATAAGTAACTAAAAGTAGAAACTACATGTGCACCCACTCAAATAGAAAATTAGGAGGAGATAAAGGGAACAACTAAGAGTGAAAATAGGAAATGTGGGAGTTGGGTGATGATAATCCATTATTTTATATTTTTAAATAAGTAATTATTTGTGCAATTGTTCATATGAGTGACACATGGGTGGGTGAATAATAGATAATTATTAATTTAGTAAATTATAATTTTGCATGAATTGAATAAGTGGCTTGAGCTACAGAAAGTATTAAATGAAAGCTTGAGCTATGAGGAAAACATTTTTTGCACCCTAATGCTAGATGGTTATCATAATACTTTAGCTTTATATTGGTGATTGTTGAAGAGTTTGGTCTATTGAAGAGTGTTATGAAGTAGGGATTTTCTTCTCAAGCTTAGTGGCTTCATTCTTCTCTTATTGCTAGAATGGTACTTTCTATTCAACCCCATATTAGCTCGGGGGTTCTACCCATTGGAATTGGTAGGGTGGTCAATCAGTGGATCATCAAAGGATAAGCAAGGTGGGCCCAAGTAGAAATCAAGTTCGTCGATCAAATATCAAGGCTCATAGTGCTCTACAATAATCCTTGTTAATGTTATTTTGTATAAATTAATTGTTATTTGGAATGGTAGTTTATTACAAATAGATTTGCTTTAAACACAATAATATATATATATATATATGATGGTAACTAGGGGTTCTGCAGCTAGGGTTCCGCTAGCCGCATCCCTATTCACAGTCCCCAAGGCTCAGCCCCTTGCATTTTTCATGTTTGTTGTTGGCATGAGTGAGCCTCTTCTTCTCTAGTTGTTGGCTTTAGTTGTGTTCGTGTGGTTGTGGCTGAGGTTTCCAAGTTTTTTTGGTGAAGGGAGGCTGTGGAGGCGGCGGGTTTGGGGGTGTATCGTGACGGGACCACCATGATCTGGTTTTTTCTCAGATGTTGTGTTTGGCTCCAAGCTCTCGCCCCCACTCTTTTCAGTCGTGCTCATGCTTCTTTGGGTCCATCTCGACCCTCCTTGTCCTCAGCTTGTTGTTTCACTTTAGATCCGAAGGTGCTTGAGTTTTGATTCTCTTGTCTAGGGTTCGGTGCCTCTGATTTGGTTGTTGAGGGGATTTTTTGTGAAGTGTATGGGACTATTTGGTTTTCTTCATAGCGTTCAGGTTTCTTAGTGCAACCTTTCTCTCTTTTGTGGCAGGTGGTTGTCTCCTTTTCCAGTTTCTTCATCCTTTCGTTGGTTCTTTCAGGGTTCGATGCATATTCAGAGTTTCTCCAGGTGCCATGGTGTTGATGTCGTGATTCAATGATTCTTGGTGCTTTGGGTTTGGAGTTATGTTCCCCTTTTTTTGAGGCCTTGTGTCGGTCTTATTCCTGCCTCACTTTCAGTATTCTTTCCTTCTTGTGACTGATCGTGTTTTGGTCAGAGCTTTGAGGTCCTTTTTCTAGGCGTTCAATATTGATTTGGAGCATGGTCAATGCTTTGAGGTCATATCCAAGGGCGGACAACTTTTGGGCCTTTTTCTATTGGTTGCATGTAGGTGTTTTTATTTATCGTGGGGCAGGGTTCCTTCAATTTCTGGTCTCGATAAGGTTTGTATGCCACTCTGACCTGGTCTGTCTCACCAATGGAGTTTCTATGGAGGTTGTCTATGTTGCTTCTTCACAACAGGGTTTGGGGTTTTCTCTTTCTGCATCTTTTGGTGTTGGAATTCTTGTTGTCCCTATTTTTTTGTCGTTATTCCTAGCTCATGTATTGTGTATCTCTTATGGCTTACTAGTCATCTTCTGGGCCCCTTCGGGATTCTATTTTCTTATTACTTTACCCATGGTTGGGTCATGCTTAACACACCTACAAAATATAATTTGGCTATCTTCGAATGAATAGAATTACGCTTTTTTTTCATGGGAAATGTGTGTGTGTGTGTGTGTGTGTGTGTGTGTGTGTGTGTGTGTGTTGGTTTAATTATTTATATTGTTGGACTTTCACATCGAAAGGTTATTTTATTTAATTAAAAAAAATTGTGGAGAACTTGGTCGTAGGAATTTGAATTCATTTATTTCAATAGAATGGAATAAGAGTAAGACTGTATAGAATTGAGGAGCGTTGAATTGAATCAATCCTCAGCTCTATAGACCCTGAACTGTATGCACATTTTTTATTAGATAATTGTTGTATATACTTGGTATTAACTTCTCATAGTAAATGTGGGTTAATTGTAATGATTTTTGTAGAAGAAACTATAATGAAGGGAAGTTGAACTTATGAACCAGCTAACCAATAGGTGAAACGTGGGATATTGTGTTATGAACAATGAGGAAATTATAGTTAAAATTGCCCCCACAGTTTTATGTGTTGTATATTTTCTCTAGTATTCATGTAGTTAGCATAAATGAATCTATGAGAATCATTCCCATATTGTAGATTCAATGTATTATTGGAATTGTTTTGATATATTTGAATGGAATGAATTGATGTTAGATTTGTCACTAATGTTAAATGGATTGTATACATATATGTTATGTTATGAACCAATGCCCTGAGAATGATAAAAAGTCAATGAATACAATCCACTTCAAGGGGGAAACCTCCTTTTACAATATATCCAATTCAAAAGACAATATAAGATGATCCTAAGACTAGGTATCCTTGGTATATATAGGAGACAAGGGGTACAATTAAAATGAAAGGGTGTAATGAAGGGTTCTAGCCTACATAAAATCGTAACGCTAGAAATCTAATAATTCAATAGCTAGAGCCTAATAAGGGGCTTTATGTATAACATGGGGCTTTGTCTAGGACTTTGCATGCCCCTCCTCTTCAAACAAGTGTTGACCTCAACACTTGACTAACCGCAGGTGTTTTTGCATGAAGAAATCATCTTCCCATGTCGCCTCTTCCACTAGTAAGTTCTTCCATTTGATGAGGTACTCAGTAATTGCTCAATTTCTCAACTGCTTAACCCTTGTTTCAAGTATTGTTTCTAGTTATAGTATGATTTTCCCTTCTTCATTAATCTCTGGTAAAATAGGTTTAACTGGGATCTTGTTGTCGATTACCATCTTTAAGCAAGAAACATGGAAGACTAGATGTACACTTGAACATGGAGGCAACTCCAATTTGTAAGCCATACTTCCAATCTTTTGCAAAACCTTATAGGGGCCATAATATTTGGGTGCTAATGTATTGTCCTTATTTTGTTGCTTGAGGGACATCTGTTTATATGGTTGTAGCCTCATAAATACCTAATCCCCCACTTCAAATTCTCTTTCACTGCGATGTTGATCTGCTTGTTTTTTCATCCTATTTTGTGCCATAATCAAGTTGTCCTTCGATAGTTTGAGAACCTCTTGTTGGTGCCCTATGTGTTCCTCCACTTCCTGAACCTTTTTCCTCCCTTTCAAGGGTGATGTGATGGATGGAGGATGATATCCATAAATCTCCAGAAATGGAGACATTTTTTATGAAGTATGGAAGTATGTGTTGTACCACCATTCCGCCAAGGACAACCACTTGGCTCATTGTGTATGTTTATCAGATGCAAAGCAATGAAGATATCCTTCTAGACATGTATTCACAATCTCAGTTTTCACATCGGATCAAGGATGGTAAGATGATTTGTGAGCCAATTGAGTACCCAAATAAGAAAGTAATTCAGTCTAGAAATTTCCAATGAAAATTGGATCTTTGTCACTTACAATAATTTTGGGGACTCTGTGTAGCTTTTGAATTGTTTCCATGAATGTTGTGGCTATTGTACTTGATTAAAAAGATGAGAAAGAGAGAAAAAAATGGGCATACTTTGTCAGTTAATCCACCACTACCATGATGGCAGTATTTCCTTTGGATTTGGATAAACTTGTAATAAAATCCATTGAAACTTCTTCCCAATGTTGAATTGGTGTAGCTAATGGTTGTAGGAGACCTGGGGTCTTCATTTCATCTCCCTTATTCCATTGGATATATCTCCGAAATTATACTAATACAAAATCTAAATTTTTTACCAAAGATACTTTGATATGTCTACTAAGTAACCTCCAAATTTAGCTATCTTAATCATCCCAGAACAAAAGTTATAGTGAAAATTCCAAGATGACTCGCCTGAAGTAGAAAAACCATAGGATCGATGCTCTAATACCAAATGTTATGAACCAACGCCTTGAGAATGATAAAAAGTCAATGAATATGGTCCACTTTGAGGGGGAAACCTCCTTTTACAATACATCCAATTCAAAAGACAAGATAAGATGATCCTAAGACTAGGTCTCCTTGGTATATATAGGAGACAAGGGATACAATTATAATGAAAGGGTGCAACAAAGGATTCTATCTTACATAAAATTATAACACTATAAATGTAATAATTCAATAGCTAGGGATTAACAATGGGTTTTATGCATAACATGGGGATTTGTCTAGTGCTTAACATGTTAAATGTTTGTTGTGATCCAGAATCGAACCATCTATTAACTATGGATTGACTTATTTAAAATGATAATGGTTATTCATAAAAATAATTGCAACCATTGAACATATGTGATACAAAAGAAAACTTAAAGATAGAACCAATACTTAGTTTTGATCCTTGGAATGACGAAATTATACCCATGTGTATTAAATTTGGTATTGTTGTAAATCATTTCTAGAAATATGAAATGAAATTTTGAATTAAAACTTGAGTGTAACTTTGTTATCATTGTATTAAAACCTTGAATTTTCTTTGAATTGAAACAAGATTAATGCCTATATGTCGCCATATATCATTGTAGATTGAGATTGTGGCTCAAATGTTGAGTTTGCCTCATAGTTAGCTCACATATGCATTATATATTGTATACACCTTTTTTTGAGAGATCACACAATGATACCTAGATTGTGAGTGCAACCTCAATTTAAACATAGTAAGAATTCAACTGTGTACAAACCCATGGGATAATATTACAAGATATATAAACTATAGATAACCTTATCAAATGTTTAATGTAGATTGCATAGTTATAATAGAGATTGCATATTGATACCCAAGTGTTGACGGGGCAGAATTCGCCTTGAAATAGTAAGGGGTTCTCCTCGGTACACGATCCCAATTAGACTATGCATCATTTGGTTTAGGAGACCCACCTAGAATTTGGTCTGGCTTCCTTTGTTGGTTATGAGGGTGAAAATGGATGGTTATGCAATGCAAAGATGTAGATGAAGACTATGTATGAAAATAAATCTAACCTGTTTCTAATCTATCTTATTATATCCTAGATAGGAGAAAACTATAGTAACCAAATGAGTTGTAAATGAAACTAAACTCTGCCAGGAACCCCACACATATATTTGAAATGAAGGTGCAAAGTTAGAAACAATAGCACACATACATATAACCAGAAAAGTCTAAATTATATTTATGCATACATTAACAACTCATGAGCTCGAGAATTAAAAATATAAGAAATAATAGTAATATTGTAACATAACATTGTGTGTATCAGATTAGTCTATCATCAAACATTGTTCTTACAGTCCATGTGATCAACATACATTCTACTTGAAGAATTTCACAGCAAAATCAACCACACACACAAGATCTTCTCTCTTTCGAAAATTGGCCCCGATGGCTTCTCAATATTAATCAACACCATATCTGTCCTTGAATTAGTTCTTGAGTTTATACAATGCTTGAAGAGCCCCTTCAAAATGGGTCTCTTATTCTATTTATACTCATTTTCTTAACTGTTTTTTGATTCTATGTATTCCCCTAAAGAAATTGTTACAAAATTTTTCATCTCCCCTCTTCTTGATGACAAATGTACAAAGAAAAGACAAAATTGGGAGTAGTTCAGAAAAGACAAAATAGGGAGCAGGTAATAGCAATTTCAAATTTTTTGTTTTGTCCTTTTACGAATTCTTGTCCCGAAGGTATGCTACCCAGATTTCCAGCTAATCATGTAAAGATACGATTCTATGGTATGCAAGCTCTTCTATGGTAGTTGTGTGCATAGTTATGTTATCGTTGAGGGTCTGCATATATTTTGATAGTGTAGCCATGAATGCCTGAACCATAGTATGGACCTTTGTCGATTGAATGAGGTGTTATTCTATTAGGTCTGTTGTTACTATGGTGGTTGCCTCTGTGACTCATGTTGTCTTGTACCTTCTCGACCAGTTCCTCCATTATAATATTTTTTCCAAGCTCCTCTAGCTGAGGTAGTCGACACAACTTGAGTATTTCTTGCATCGCTTTGTGTATGCGTGAACAGATTGTTATTGAGCTTGTCGTTTCTTTGTCTGCATTTTGTCCCATTTGTTGACAATGGTCTAGTGCATAGGCATCAGCTTTTCTTTCCCTAGTTGAGGGACAATAGATTTCAACCAGTGCATCTGGGTTTTTTGCAATCCCTGTATCAAGGTTGTTCATGCCCTCTCAAATAATATTTAACTGTGTGAGCTTCGTTTGCACAGTGTTGTGTTGGTTTATGATTGTAGCAGTCAAGTCCTGGAACATGTGCAGGTGAGCGTACATGTCGATAAGGGCTTCTTCAAGCTCAATCCTAACCTTTTTTGTGCTTTCCTTGAAACTCCAGAGGCTACCCTTGTCGATATTTACCTGTCAAAGTTTCTCCTCTGGATCCTTAATCCTTACTTATTTTACCAAGTTTAGTTGGTGCAGATTTCAGACATTATCCTTTATGTCATTACAAAAAGTGGATGTAGTTGAGGTTATGGCCACTGGATCCTTGTTGACATGTTCTGTTACGGGAGTTTGTGTGATGACTAAAATCGAGTTCCCCCCTATTACCAGTACTTTATTCTTTTGTTCTTGTACAATTATGCATTATTCTTTGACACGTATGAACTTCTTCATATTGGGAACATCATTTGTCCTAAATGGAGTACTGAGTCCCAAATGTATTCCATTGAATTGTGTATGTTCACTTATGTCGGTTGTTGATATCTCAGGAATATCGGTGTCCATTAGACTGTCTAACTGTTGATGGCTTCCTCATCCTTCTTTCTTTGTTTTTCCTCTGTTGATCTATCTGTCACTTCCTTCATTGCTTCTGCTGCAGCTTTTTTTGTTGTTTCCTTTCACTCAAATTCCTTCTGGGCAGTTGCCTTTGCTACGACTTCTGCTTTATCTTTGGCTTTGGCTTCTTTATAAATTTTCCTCTTTTTCTTAGCGACGTTCTTCTTCTTCTTGTGGACCTTCTCTTTCTTCCTCCTCTTTTTATCTGCCAATGTCTCTTCTTCCTATGTTGATCCTAAATGTGCAAAAGAAGAAACCGAAGATGTCCTTTCGTTGCTTCTTCCTCTAGTTTATTTATGGCTTCTTCTCGCACTTTATCATCATCTGCAATCCTTCCTAATGGTTTTCCTCATCTCTTGAAGGTGACATCGTCGTAATTTCTTGCACTACGATGCACCTCCTCCTCTTCCTAGACGTATGTGGTGTATTCCCAAA
>ML793148.1:273528-302070 GCA_009831015.1 Picea engelmannii
TGTTAGATACATAATCCTTGGGATTATGGTATAATTGTAAAATAATTGTAACTATTAATTTAGAGAAATATGAAAAGTCATAGGTGAACGTCAAGAGTCATTGGACCTCTTGGAAGATGAAACCAAGAGTCACTTCAATGTATTTATGTATGAATTACATTAATAAAAAATCAATCCTGGGAGTTATCCATCTTTGGCCTATTAATGGTATCAGAGCTTTATTTTTTCAGATAACTCCATGATTAGAGTCGTGATCGATACCAATAAAGCATCTGAAAACCCTAGAGATGCTTTCGCCCTGTGCAACACTCTGTGTCTTGAATCTTGTTTTGGCCTCTTGCATTCTACTCTATGCCTCGTCCCTTTACATTCTTCATTGAATCGTATCCATTTCCAAACTGTGGAAGATATACACCTTGGTGTGTTGGTTTCCTCAAATGCTTTGTTAAGCAATTGCGCGAACTGTGTGGTTATAGGCTTCAAAGCATTTCTGTGTAGATATTTCAACATGTGTAGAATTTGTGAAGATTTTTGAAGAGACATAGGAGATTAGTAGTAGTTTCGTGTTGTTGAAAGCGAAAGAAGAAAATAACTTGATTTGTGCGTCATTTGTGTCTGCATATCTTGCAGGAACATAGTCGAACAACTTCTTGTACATCCTGCCTATGTGGAAAAGGATCAAAATCAATTATGGATACTGCAAAGAGCGATTTAATTCCTTTAGGAAACTATGAATTATGCCCAATGCTTGTTTGGATTCTTAACGAGGAAAAAAGATCAAAGGATTGAATAAGGGTTTCAATTCTCTTTCATATTTTTGGGGGCTTATAACCCTTTGGCTCCGGCTTGGGTCTTTTAGAGGCAGAACGAAGGTACTCAACTATGTCATGCATGTGAACAACTGCTATCATCTACTGGTATGAATTCTTGATGTTTTCAGGCTTCTTTCTACACTCTATGTTGGACTACTAGAGTGCATTTGGCCATTTCTCCATCGAGTGCACTATCATACCTGCAATCAACTTTAATTAAAAAATTCACTATCTAGATAATTGAGGACCATTATAGCTTCTCTATCCATTGATTCTTAGACAAACAATTATGAGGAGACCACACGACAATGTTCGAATGATATTGCAAGGAAAAAGGAGCAACTACAACAAAAACTAGAGTTATATGTTAGATCACAATTTATTGCTAGGGAAGAGGTGGTGCAAATCCAAAGAGAATTTGATAAGCATGAAAAACAACATGCCAACATTGTTGCTAACCTTTAGGAGAAACTATAAGAAAGAGACTATCGGATTAGAAAACAATACTCGTATCGGGTGTTAACGGGTGAGGAGAAGACAACGAAAGTGTGTCATTCTATCGCCACCATGCAAGGAAATGAAGACACGAGAGAGGATACGATAGGTGGCAGGAGTTGGTGTAGGATGCCTCCCATTCACTACTTGGATGATGGCCATGCATATCAAGGCTATAGAGAAATACATGAGGTGCAAAGAAATGAAGGTTGAAGGGAGTCTTGATCAGACATGGTATGGTGCGATTAGTTGTTGGGGACATCATGTTGTGATAATGGAAGTTGAAGGTGGCATAAAGGAAGAGAGTTTTGTCAGGATATATGAGTGGTAGTGGTTTGTTTCAATGTGCTAGTCTATATCAGTAGTTTCATGGTCTTTTGATAAGGAAAATATGGAGTTATATCACTAAGGTGCTCGAGGCACCCACACGCCTCGACTCTCAGCCTCCCATCTAGCCTTGCCTGTTTTTTTTCTCTGGTGATCTATGCATTTTCTGGTGTGTGGTTGGGGGAATCTTGCTTAGTTTATCATATCCATTCTATGGAATTTTGTGGGATGATTTAGGTTATAAAAATTCTAGGGTGTGTTTGTGGGAGCAGGGTAGAATTGTTGTCAAAGCCTTGTAGGTTTTGGCATGTTCTCTGTCTTTCACTTGGTAAGTAGGTGGGTTTGTTACATGGGCGACTATTGTACTGTGGAATTTTGCTTGATTTGGACAAGAAGACGGTGAGGTATGGTCAAGGGGGAAGAGGGGGTAAGAGATAGGGTACAGGTACCACTCGAGAGGCGGACATTGACTCGAAAATATCCAATAGTAGTGAAGGCAAAGAAAGAGGCCTAGGAGGTAGAGTACTTGTTTATGGAGAATTGTTTAGACTCGACGAGAATGTAGGTCGAGGAGTTGGAGGAAGCAGTCTGGGACAAACGTTAGAAAATATCATACGACTAGCTCTTAGAGGAGGTAGAATGTTGGGTGTTAGACCTATGGACTCTCGAACTAGGGACACCAAATATTTTTGAATTGTAGAAGTGTACTAGATGGTTAAGGCCATGATCTCTCCAGGCATGGAGAAGAAATAGAATGAGCAACAAGACATCCCACACACCATCCAATTTTTTGAAGGTAATTTGAGGTGGTGTGTAAGGTTGTCTTTGGGATTGGTATCTTAGTCACTTCAGTGGAAGAAGAGAAGAAGGGAAAGCATAAAATGGATGAATCGACTGTCTCTGTGGTTACCCAAGCCAACCCAATTAAAATTAATGACAACCCCTAGCCATCCGGAATGACTAAGGAGCAGGTTGGAGAGGAAGATATTCTATTGGAATTGGTAGTCAAGGAAATTCCACCTTCCCCAATTGCATAATGTTTGTTATGTCTAATAGTCCACTTTTACTTTACAGTTGTAGATGCACATGGATAGTTATGGTGTCATTTTTTGGATGCAAACCATTGTTAACTTGGTATCACCTGAACAGACCAGAAATGAAAACAATATATTGGTAGAGGCTCTGCTTTCCTCTTAAGGCAAGCCTCTACCATGAACATATGTACTTGTGTCTTTTTGTATATAATGTGAAACACTGATATCGTTTTTAGTTTAAAGAAAAATAATAATTAGAAAAAAAAAGAAAAAAAAATTGAATAATTTTTGTATAAACTAATCCATTAAATTGTTTTATAATATTCCATATTAATGCTTATTAGTCCCTGCCATGGGACTATAGCAATGAGTTTGCTTTTGATGTGACATTAATTTGCCTTTTACCGTAAATTTGTGTATTCAATGTAATGTTTAACATAGGAAAACAAATATATATTTTTGGATATAATAAAAATATTTGTGTTTCTCATTTCTAATTGGTTGATAGAATTGAAGTGTTATTGTTCCCTTCACGTCTTTCAATATGTAGAATTAATTACATAATCAATGAATTTCACGAATCACCACATCTAAATATAAAAAGTTGTACTATGTATTTATTATTATGCACTATTATATTTATATTATATTTATTATTATATTTATAATATATTATATATATTTATATTATATTTATGAATATCATAGTTCCATTCAGCTTACGGTTCATTATACATTTTGAATAACAAACAAGACTCAATTATTATCTTTTGACAAAAAATATTCATTACTTGTGCATTTAGTTATATTAAGTTTCATTGTTCAACATGTATTTCCCAACTAACTCGACAGGGACTGCGTTGCCATGCAACCCTTGTTAAATATAATATTTTGAAATTGATTTAAAAAACTAAAATTTTAAAATATAAATTTTTTATTTCTTTGTTGGTAAAATACAATTACTTTAGTTTAAAGGGTTAGTTCATTTGGTTGCTATTAATGTTGTTGGGTATTTGCTTAATTTTGTGCTAATATGTGCTTGTTTGGATACTCTTAGTTGAGGTGCACTAGTTTACATCCACTGGAGTAGGGATGCCATCCACAAATCTAAGAAAGTATCCTTTGGGTTTTCTTGAGAGAATTTTCCCTTGTAAAAAATAAAATAAAAAATTAACTAAAATATAATATTTATAAAATTATAAAAAAAATTGAATTTTAAAATTTAATGTTTCTTTTTCTTCATTGATAAAAGATAATGATAATGATTTGATTAAATACATCTAGGTTGAGGGTATACCGTCAAATTAAAAAAATTCATTTAAAATTAAGAAACACTATTAATTTGCTATGATTTGGAGATTTTGGTTATAGAGGATGAAATAGTTATATTTGATTAAAAAAACAATCATTTAGAGAGATTTCCATATAATTTATGCTCTCTAAGACATTGTAATACTTGTCTTAGATGTTTGTTGTTCTCTTCCATTGTACGATAATATATCAAGATACCATCCAAAAATACCTACATGAACTTGTCAAGGTACTATCTGAATACTCCATTATTAAGTTCATAAATACTCCTAATGCATTTTTCAATCTGAAGGGTGCTACTACAAATTCATAACGACCAAAACATGTCTTGAATGATGTCTTAGGAATATCCGTTTCCTTTATTCATAGTTGATGATATCACGATCTTAAGTCTACTTTAAAGAACACCTTTTGTAACAAACCCAAATTTCCATAATAAAAAAAATTGTTAGGTCTTAAAAATGTGAGCTACATAATTCTCACCACTTATTATTGTCATTTCTTCTTGTAGTTTAATTTAATTAACTTCAGAAATATTATTGTATTTTCATCAAAACTCTATCTCTAAAATTCTCAAGAGCATTGGAATAACATGTATTAAGTATATAAACTCTTCCTGAAATCAATACCCCTTTCTATCACTTAGAACATTTGTCCAATCGTTCCAAGGGGGGATCTTTGATTATGGGAACTTGAATCATTCCAAAAATCTTTTTACTTTTATTAATATCAAAGTTGATCAGAACTTGTCACCTTAATCGTGAACTAGTGTTCTCTATTCGCACCTGGGTAGTATTTAAATTAAAACCAAAAATTTACTTTATAACGTTGGGTATTCTAATACCGATCGAACAAGAGTTTTCTCGTTCACGCCTTATCTAATTAGTGAATTTGGTAAACTTATTAATTGAACCTGGAATCGAATCTTGGTTGGACCGGTGGAAACCGACATATACAACCACACTCATTAAAAACTTGTACTCAGGTTCCATCCTGGAATCATATTGTCTTTCTAGTTGTTACTTCAGAAAATCTTGAAGTCTATTTATGTATGAAAATACCTTGTTTCTTGGGAAAAACTTTGAAGGGTCAGAATTCATATTAGTTTTCCCTCCATGACAAATATTTGTTAGGAGTTTATTCCTTTGTTTAAATATAGTTTTAATGCTCATTTGAAATCTAAGTGAATATATGCATGACTTCATACTCCATCAACATTTTTACTCCTCTGTACTATTTCGTTATGGTATACACAATCCTTTGTGATATTTACTTTAATTAATATAGAAATTTGACATTGTTCTTATGAGAATATGTATTCGATAAGTTTGGAAATGATGTACTATAGATAGGAGGAATTAATTTCATATTCTGAAAATGAATTTACTCGTGTATTCCAAAATGCTCGTAGTGATCCAAGAACCATGTAGATGTAGATAAATATTATTTCTGAGGTAGATGTAGTTTATACCAAGATATGTAGTTTACCCATATATTTATTAGGTATAAAATAATATCTGTAATAAAACCCTAAGTAAGCAGGCAAGTTATCAGGTTCCCAAAATATTTATGTAGCTTAACGCTATTAATTTGCATTAATGTATATTTTGTTTCCTAACAATTTAATTCTGTAGTTTTCTTTTATTGCAGGCATTTTCTCGTGGTCTACTTTGTAATTTAGTAACTTCAATAATAATGACATAGAACCCTTGTTCTCACATTCCTATAGAATGGTCAAAGTATTCATTCTTCTTTTTATGCATGAAATATCTAAATAATTCTGTGGTTCTATGGTACTTAGCAAATAGACTATTCTAAAGTGATAAGAATTTGAATAATAATGCATAATTACTTAAACTTTTCCTTTCTTAGGATTTATAACTAATATATATAATTTCATGTTGAGGTATCTATGAGTCATAAAGTGACTATTTAGCTTCTATAACATGCATACATCTAACCAATCTAATCCTGTAGCATACACATAAGTATAATTTTTGTAGCTATATGCAAACCATTAATCCCAATAGAACAATAAGATACATCTCTATAGATCATATTTTGTAGCATAAATATAGTTTTTGTAGCTACATGCAAATCATAAATCCCAACATGAACATCTATATAGATAAGATTTTGTAGCATAAATATAGTTTATGTAGCTACATACAAATCATAAATCCCAATATGAACAAATAAAATACATCTATACAGATTCAATTATGTAGCTATGAGCAATTCAATATCCAACATAAGTGAAAAGAGGTATAATAACGATACATATATGTAACGATTATGCCGAAAAACAGATGGAACATCAACGTTCCACCCAATCATAGATACATAACAACCATGATTACTTGTCCTAATCACCACCTAGATTGACCATGACTCCATAAGGGCAAACTGAGCTTCATTCCTTAGCCATTGTCTTCCGGTACAATTCAGAAAATCATTTGTGTAACACCACTTGTGCTCACACAACAAATAGTCATCTCTACAACATCCTAAGCAATGTCCTTCCTCACACATATGTTGTATATATTTCATTTTCCATTGCCTAGGACTTTCCCATCCATTTCCCTCCTTGGGAAATTCGTAGCTTTACAAATCCCTGATATTTAGGGGCTTCCAATGATAGAACTCAACTTTTGACACTTGTAAAAATCAGCTCTGAGTTAACTCAAACATGTTCCTCACTCATGGAGTCATAGTTAACTACTTTTAACCTGGTTGTTCCACCTATTTTCCAGCATTTAATTTATTAAAATATTTGTCTCATACATTTGTCCATCAAAAGAGGACAATTGGCATGTCAAACTCTTGCTCAAGAGTCACAAAAATAATAATTGCATGCCTTCACAATTTCAAATGCGAATTTCCATAAATGGAAATTTATTTTCAAATCAATAACATTAAAATAAATTGTTTTAATATTTGAGGATGTCACACCTTTGCTCCTTTCAATTGATCTAATAAATTACTGATTCTAGGCAACAAATATTGATTGCTTATCATTGCCTTGTTTAATTGTCGATGGTCGATACAAAGTCTCCATGATCCATCTTTCTTCTTTATGAAGATCATTGGTTCTCCCCATGGTGATATACTTGAATGTATCAATCCCAAATCTAGAATCTCTTGGAGCTGCATATGCAACTCTCATAATTTCAAAGTCACCATGTGGTAAGGATATTTTGTGATGGGTTCCATTCCTAGTTTAAGTTCAGTTGCGAACTCCAATTCTCTCTTAGGTGGTAGTCCATGTAATTCCTTTGGAAATACATCTAAAAATTATGATAACACTGGATATTGTTCTATACTCATTGTATCCTCCTTGTTCATAACTGTCATAACATATAATTTACATCCTTTTCTTATACTTTTCTTCAGTTGTAACACTGAAATGAATTTTAATTGTTGGGGAATAGGGTGGAACATATTATGAAACAAACACACAATTATGCAGATTATCGAAGAGGGAACAAAAAAATTTCGAAGACAAAGGTGGTGTCTAAAAACACTGTTATATCACGTAAGGAAATCACACTATGATTAGAACATTACAATGCATATTGGACCTTGATATCTCCATATGATATCACTTTGATCTCTTGATATCTATTTATATCCTCAAGAGCTAACCAACTTCCATGAAAATGGGAAGATCTTGTCCACATATAACCATTGGTTGTTAGAGTTGACTCCATCAAATCCACGTGTCTAGTCAGCTCGACAAGGATGCTCAATCCAACTGTCCATGCATCCAACTCATAGTAAATTGTTGGGCTGGTCGATCCACTGCCTGACTATCTTCAATTGTTGGTTGACTGTCTGACTGACAGGTATGTCGACTACTCAACCGACTGATGTAGAGATCTGGTCGATTTATCGACCAACTGAATCTAGGAGAAGTGTGATGAACCATCAATGCTTGATGTTCCAATACCCCCCATCAACACACATATTTGGAGATTCAGGAGGTTAAATTATGTCATCATGACACCCCCCCATAATTTCATCTTCCTGAAGCCCAAGCATCGTATGGAGATTGATAAATATAGCTTCAGATAAGGACTTAGTGAAGATATCAACAACCTGATCATCTATTCTACAATATTCAAGAGAAACAAGGTTCTCATGAACCAACTGTCTCAAATAGTGACATGGAGCTCAACATGCTTCATCTTACTATGGGCAACATGATTTTCAACAACCTGTATGGCACTTTGATTGTCATAGTATATCATAGTCGAGGTATGAACATGAAATCCAAGTTCACCCAGAAGTTGGTGAATCCATATTGTTTCATTACCTACTTGAACAACGCCACAATATTATGCTTTCGTAGTCGACAAAGAAACTACTTTCTATTTCTTTCAAGACCATATAAACGGTCTTGTGCTTAGATGAAACACATAACCAAAAGTGGAATTACAATAATCACCGTTTTCAACCCAGTTAGAGTCGATGAATCCAACTAGCGAATCTGAACGTCGACAATACTTTATACCAAAATGAGTGGTACCTTTGAGATAGCGGAAAATTCATTTAAATGCTTTCCAATGGCTTTCTTCTGGGTCCTGTATAAACTAAAAGACCACACTAACAAGAAAGGAAATGTCAGGTTGATTATGAGTAAGATAAATAAGACTGTCGACCAGTTGTCAATAAAGTGTAGCATCGACTTTGGGAGTTTGATAAGTTTTGGTGAGTTTTACTCCAAATTGAAAAGGAGTAGCACACGAATTACAATCAATCATATTTAAACGTGTCAAAAGATCCAACACACATTTAGACTAAGAAATGAAAAAACCATCACATAGTGGTAATACTTGAAGACCCAAAAAATAATGCAAAGAACCAGGATCCATCATATCAAAGGAATCAACAAGTTGTTTCTTCAATCTAAGAATGAGATCAATATTATTTCCAGTAATGAGAAGATCATCTACATATACAACAACAATCAAAGTGTCTCCATTTGTATGGAGTACATACAAGTTGTGATCAAATTCATAATGTTTGAAACCAATTCAAAGAAAGAAACTGTTAATTTTAGCATACCAAGCTTTAGAGCTTGCTCCAAACCATAAATCGACTTCTTGAGTCGATAAACCAAGTTAGAATATGACATGAAACCATGTGGTTTTTCCATGAAAATTTCTTCAAATAGGTATCCATGAAGAAAAGTACTCTTCACATCCATCTGATGGATTTTCCATCCAAAACAAGCAACAAGGGAAAGAATTAGTTGAACATAGTTCATCTTTGCAACATGGGAAAAGGTCTTAGTGTAGTCGATACCTTCTTGTTAATAAAATATCTTCACAACCAGGTGTGATTTATGTCCCTCAACAACACCTTCATGTTGATGATTACAACTGCGTGAGACATCCTCTAGGACACAGACTGATTGAGTTGACCTAAGAGAGAGCCCATGAGTTGGGTGTGTGGTTCCTATCTGAGATAGAGTTGGAATGTAGAGATGGTCTCCTCCTTACAGAGAGTTGAGAAGAACTCCAAATGATTCTCTTGTTTAACGCAGTGAGAAAGGAGATCTATTGAGTTGAACGTGCCTGTGGTTGAGCATAAGGTGAACGTGTGAATTCCCATGAGTTGGGTGCATTGCTATGAGACAAAGATGAAGACGATGTATTAGCCTCCTCTGAGTAGAGAGTTGAGATGATGAACTCCAGATGACTCTCCTATGTAATGTAGTGGGAAAGAAGATCTGTTGAGTTGGACGTGCCTGTGGATGAGCACAAGTGAACGTGATCCTAGTGGCTGAGCACTAGTGAGTGTGGTTCTTTTGTGAGACACAGTAAGATAGAGATATGGACATCCCTATGGATCTTCCCCTAGTGGTTGAGAACCAGTGGGTGTATGAGATCCCTTGCTATATTGTTCAAGAGTCAGAACTACCTGTAACCCTAATTGTAATGTAAAGGGTACAGGTCGGCCCCACCTTAATGTAACTGATAATTAATGTAAGAGATAATTAATCTGGTTATTATTAATTATATTGTGATTTAGAGAGGTCGGCCCTGTTGTGCCAATAAACACTTATGTTGACATGTCAAGTCTAATATAAGTAAAGATAAATTCTCCATTGAGGAATCATATCTTTTGTGTGAGTTTGGAAATTTCAACAAGTACGTCTTCTTGGGAAAAGTGCGCACCTCTCTCGGGCGCTAGTCTTCTAGGTTTTGTGAGCACCATTTTGTGTGATATGTTTTCTTGGTAGTGGAGGTTTTTCTCTTGAAGAATATAGCAAAGGATTGGCTGGGTTTTCTTCCCTTGTTGAGAAGGGATTCCCAGGATACTTCTTGTGTACTTGTGCATGGTGTTTCTTCTTGTGATCTTGGTTGCTGCAACAAATTGTTAATGGTTTAAGTAAAATGCTAAAATGAAATGAACCTCATGCTTAAGCCTAGCTTGTTGAAAAATCAACACTTCAAAGGTAAATTTGGTCTTATAGACCCATCGACACTTCACAATGTTCTTTCCTTGTGGTCGGGGAACTAAGTCCCAAGTGTGATTCTTCGACAAAGAATCAATTTATGTCTACATAGCCTATTCCCATTCAAGTCATCCTTGAACATCTGAGTAGACAACAAGATCAGAAGTTTCAAGAACACGAGTCATCAATGCAACACTATCATGTTGCTTTTAACTTCAAGTTTGTCATCTAGAGGAAACATCACCGACATGAGGTCCAAGAACTTTAATTGTCTTGGTATCCCATCTGGGTAGAAAATAAACAGGTGAATCATTTTTCACTGTAGTAGGTCGATCAGAAGTCAAAGAGATTTCAGTCAATGGAGACAACGAACTAGCCGAAATAGATATCAACGGACTAATTGACTCATAGGTCGATGGTCTAGTCAAAATAGGAAAAGAGTTCGACTGTCAAGTCGATGGACTGAAAAAATGGAATAGGAGAACTAGTGTTTGAGACAACATCACAGGCATCATCCTGCAATAATCTAGAAGAGCCATTCAACAACTTGACACCAAAAGAATTCTCATCAAACCATACATTTCGTCTAATAATGATTTTTTGTTTGACATGATCAAACAATCGATAGGATTTCAACTCTTCAGAGTAGTCCATCATGATGAAAGCATGACTCTTTGCATCAAACTTCTTTCTGCAATCATTAGAAATATGAGCCCATGCAACACATCCACACACACGAAGGTGGCCGAATGAAGGATTGTTTCCACGCTATCGTTCGACTGGAGTCATGGAAGGAACAACTAAAGTTGAGATGTGATTGAGAAGATAGTTTGCACAATACACTACTTCAGCCTATAAGCGAGCAGACAAAATTTTGGCCTGCAAAAGACATCTAGCCATTTTGACTAATGTTTGATTCTTACATTTTGCGAATCTATTCTACTGAAGTGTGTGAAGAACCAACCGCTGCTAGTCAATACCATATTGAACTAGGTATTCTTCAAAAGGTCGATTTACATACTCACCACAATTGTCTGATCTCAGGCACTTGATGGATCAACCACATCGCTTTTCAGCAAAGGCTCTAAACTATTTGAAATTTTCAAAGACAAGGTTCTTATTCTTCAGAAAATAGACCTAAGTGAAATGAAAGAGAACATCAATGAAAGTCAAAATACACCTTGCACCTGCAAGGGAAGGTAGATTGATGCAAAAACCATCATTGTGAACCATCTCCAATAGGTTTTGTGCTCGCCGCGCTTTGCTAGAGTCAAAAGGTGTCTGATGATGCTTGCCAAGCACAGAGCCTTTACAGACTCCTTTAGGGGGAAACACTTTAGGTAAACCAACAACCATGTTCTGAGTTGCCATCAACTGTAGACTTTGAAAATTTAGGTGTCTGAATTGTTCATGCAAAGTTCGACTTCACTCATTAGTGTGAGAAACAAGAGTAGTTGGTTCGCTATCGAGTCAAGTCATGCCATAGAATTTACACAGACTATCCTTTAGGTTAAGAAACCCTCTGACGAAAATCAACTGACCTTTCTTCAAATCACAAACATAGAGCTGGTCCAGCCAAAATTCCACAATATTACCTATATGTGTTAATTGAGCAACATAAAATGGATTGGCACTTAGGTTTGACACATGATAAATGTCGACAACCCTCCCATGTCAACAAATAACTTCACCTTAACCAACAATATCCAGAGCAAAATCATCGGCAACACAAATCTTCCTCTCCTTTGCTTCATCCAAGGACGTGAACAAGGAAGCACCTTAGCCATGTGATGAGTGCACCCAAAGTCGATTACCCATTTTTTCTTCGTAGAATGAGATAACAAGGCACGAGAAGTTTATACTTGGAAGGTGAAATTATCAACGGGTCAACGTACAACAGACACATCTCCTTCAAGGTGTTTAGACTTCTCCTCTAAATCATCTCTCTTCTTATAACAAAATTTCTCCACATGTCCAATCTTTCCACAATAATGACATGTCTTCTTCTTTCGACTTTACTGGGGTGCATATGTTTATCCCTTAGGTTTCTGGTCATAGCCTCCAAGTCTTTGTCTAGAGGTATCAAGCCCTACTCTTTCCCTGTGATTCGACTTTCTCTTTCCCTTGAGCAAGCGGGATTGATGTTTACCACCAAGCTTGCCTTCTTCAAGCAGTTTATGCTAATAAATAATCAAAAGGCCATAGAAATATTTAAAGGTGTAATCCTTACCATCTTCCTTGTGTGCTTGCTAGTTGGTGTGGAAATTCGACATGAACATGTCAAATGGTGTTCACAAATTCATCAGGACTAACTCGATGATTTGTCCATATTTCTTCTGATAATTCTTTCCACATTCACCCAATTTCAACTAGAGTTCTTTGAAACATGCCAAATAGGTCTCTATTCTGTCAAAAGAATGAGGATCGAGAGAGATCAACTCATTCTCCACCTGCATGACACGGATTTCATCGACTCTGTCAAACAACGACTTGAGTTTCTTCCAAAATTGATGAGGGCAGTCAATTCCACCGAGGTGAAAATGAATCTCCTGTGAGATATATGTCGTGATGACCCCCACAACCTCATCCTTCTTGCCATCAACAACGAACTTCACCTGATTGTTTGTTGGATCTAGAATCAAAATCTTCATATACTGCCACAGTCCTTTATTCTTCAGTATGGATTCCATGTCTAGTGACCATACTACATAATTTGATCCATTCGGAATAACGAGATCAATCTTTGAAGCCATCTTTGATATCTAGACAAAACGTTTTATTTCAATAAGTTACAATCGACAAACCAATGGACCAGATTCAATCACATAACAAATCCGACTCAACAAGGTTTACATATAAAAAGTGAGGTTTCAAACCATCGACTATGATACCATGTTGGGGAATAGGGTGGAACCTATTACGAAACATCCAAACACTTATGCAGATAATTGAAGAGGGAACACAAAAATTTTGAAGACAAATGTGGTGTCTAAAGACACTATTATAACACTTGAGAAAAGCGCACTTTGATCATAAAATCACAATGCATATTAGACCTTGATATCTCCATATGATATCACTTCGATCACTTGATGATAATGACTCAAGGGGTCTATTACTTATAGCCTCAAAATCCAACCAACTTCCATGAAATTTGGAAGATATTGTCCACCTATAATTGTCAGTTGTTAGAGTTGACTTCGTCAAATCTATGTTGTTTAGTTGATTCAACAAGGATGCTCAAACCGATCATCCATGCATCCAACTCATAGTCGATTGATGGGCTGGTCGATCCATCACCTGACTATCTTCGATTGCTGGTTGACTGTCTGACTGACATGTTGACTACTTGAACGATTGATGTAGAGATCTGGTCAATTGCTTAACCAACTGTATCCAAATGCAGGTCAACCACCCAATCGACTGAATCCAGGAGAAGTGTGATGAACCATCGGTGCTCGATGTTCCGACACTAATGACACTCCTCTATTCATTCAGACTAAATTATTTTATGTCACGAATCATCTATAAAGTAAAGTTTCTTATTTTTGTAATCTAGTATTGCTTTGTGTCTAACTAGTCCATTCCTATTACTATATAACAAGATCCCAAAATAGTTGAATATAATGATACTCAGGTTATGCATACATCTATATTAATCTCACAATCCTTAGCTAAATATCCTACCGCTTTCTTAACTCCGAAAGTCATATATGCTTGATTGAAATCTTCTTGACTAATTGCCATCGTCTTTGATTTCAACAATGCACTATGAGAAACAAAATTTTATGTTGCTCTTGAATCTATTAATATTTAAAAATTGATGTCATCAATCTTACATGATGTCTCTGGTACAGTGGATTGATAGTCATCTTGGTGGTTGTTCACCATGGCATGTATCCCGTGGGATTTACCCAAATCAACAACCGTAGTCTAACTATGCTCTCAATTAACTTCTCTATGTGCATGTGGACACTCTCTTTGAAAATGTGGTCCTTTACATGTCCAACACCCCCTCTTAGGTGGTTGGATTCGATTTCCTGATTGGGAAAAAGTAGGTCTTCTTTCTATTGTGTTGGGGTGATCGATATGGCGGTCTCTAGTTACCTATTGGTCATCTATGAGTACTCGTCATTGGTTCCCTAGAACATCCTTGCATCATGGTATGGGTCTTGGTGTACTAACTAAATTTGATTCTTGTCTTCATCCTCCTAGACCCGAGGGTCTCAATGGTCTAATTGACCACCACCCAATTTCCTTCTCAGCTATTATAGCCCTTTGAACTGCCTCATGCAAAGTGTGATGCATCAATATCTCACTTTAGATCTAATGTTATAGTTCTACCCATATACAAATTTGTTGACTGACAAATTTTCTATGTTCATATGTGGTGTGTATCTTAGCAGTTCCATAATTCTTGCTTCATATTTAGGTGTTGATCTTCCATTTTTCCTTAATGAGTTAAACTCATTCAATTATCTCTCAATAAATTCCTCAGAAAGATAACGTTCTCTAAAATTCTCCTCAAATAGTTCAGATGAAATTTTGGACACATCCATCCTTATTTGTGGCAATAGGGTCTTCCACCAAAGTAAATAACTTCCCTTTAGTTGGAATATACATGTATGCACTTTGATATCAGAGGTGTAATCCCTTAGAGAAAAACACATTGCCATATTTTCCTACCAGGTTTCAACCACCTATCCATCAGTAGAACCAGAAAATCATGGAAATTTAACTTTCTCTAGCTTTCTATGTACATGGTTACTTATAGGATTTTATAGGATTTTGTGATCTTTCAACATGCATAGAGACTTCTCCCTCTTTCCTTTCCATTTTGTTCATTAGTGTATCAGACATCCTCTAAAATGCATTATGGTAATCACATCTTTAGCATGTACATATCCTAGTTCTTGATCATGTTCCTCTTCTCTTGGTGGAGGCTGTGGAGGTGTAAGTTGTGCTAGAGGTAGACATGTACATTGACCTCTGGCTATCCTACCTCTCTTCCTCTTCTATCCATGTTTTACTTGGTAGAATAAAATAATTCAGATTCGATTGAATTAATTTAGTATTTTATAAATAACAAAATTTAGAATGCGTAAATAGTAAATAGCTCCAAGGTCATAGATTTTTGAACTTGGCTCTGATACCACTTGTAACACCCTTCCTAGTGTTAATAACCCTACTCTAGAAATTGCGTACAAATCACTATTGAATTGTAGTTTGCGTTTAAGAATGAGTTAAATTTTGTTCTTCACTAAAGCATAAGGTTACACATTTGAATCCAATATTGTAATAGTAGGTTTAGTGTCTGTGTGATCCTTCAAAATATATAAATATACTCCTTCAATATATGTGAATATACTCCTTCAATATATGTGAATATACTCCTTCAAGTTTTACAATATGTATCTCATTCTTTACAAATTAGTTAATATGATTCTTAAGATTTATGGTTTGAGATCTACACTAGTTATATTGTGAGTATAATTTGGAGTAATTACATAATGTAATATAATCTAATATTTACCAGTTATAGGTGCAAGTTGCATAGATATGTAATACATGTAGCCTTTCCCAATTATGATTACAAGTCACTTAAATACCAATGGTGTGAAAGTCAATACACACTAATAAATATTATTGTGCATGGAAGGTAATAATATCAACACAGTGTGATAAATTAGTTATGAAACCACTACTTGTCAATAATGAGTGAGATATTAAGGATGAATATCACAGAGTGATATTCATGGCATCTATCTATCCTTGCATAGTAAGTGCGCTCATCCTTAGCTTGGTGTTGTGTCAGACACTACAACCCTCCTTTTTCTTGTAATCTACTCGCATAACCCAAAGGGGGTTGTAAAGAACATTTCGATAAGGTAGGCTTGCCTTGGGAATACACCACAAATGTATGGGAAGAGGAGGAGGTACATTGTAGTGCAAGAAATTACGACGAGGTCACCTTCAAGAGACGAGGCAAGCCCTTAGGAAGGATTGCGGATGAAGATAAAGTGCAATAAGAAGCCATAAAGAAAGTGGAGGAAGAAGCAATAGAAAGGATGTCTCATGTTTCCGCTTCTGCACATTCAAGATCAACAGAGGAAGAAGAGACACAGGAATATAAAAAGATGAGGAAGAAAGAGAAGGTTCATAATAAAAAGAACGTCACCACTGAGAAAAAGAGGAAAATTGTTGAAGAATCCAAAGCCAAATCTAAAGTGAAAGTCATAGCAAAAGAAACAACCCAGAAGGAAGTTGAGCGAAAGGAAACCGTGGAAAAAGATGCAACAGAAGCAACAACAACAAAAGCAACACAGAAAGTAGTGAAAGAAGCGACATACAAATCATTAGAGGAAGAACAGAGAAAGAAAAACGAGGAAGCCAAAAATAGTCAGACAGTCCTAATGGACATCGATATCCTTGAGATATCAATAGGTTTCACAAGCGAACACACACAAATCAAGGGACTAAATTCATGAATCGATACTCCATTTAGGCCAAATGATGTTCCCAACCTAAGGAATTTTGTATATGATAAATCATTAGGCATAATTGTACAAGAACAAGAGAAGAAAGTATCAGTAACAAGGGGAACCCGATTTGAGTCATAACACAGATCCCCATAACAGAACATGTCAACAAGGATCCAGTGGCCATAGCCTCAACTCGATCCACTTTTTGGATTGCCACAAAGGATAATGTTTGAAATCTACACTAGCCAGACTTGGTAAAAGAAGCAAGGATTAGGGAGCTAAAGGAGAAGCTTTGATAGGTAAAGATCAACGAGGGCAACCTTTGAAGTTTCTAGGCAAGCACATAAAAGGTCAGTATTGAGCTCGAAGAATACCTGATCGACATGTACTTTCACTTGCACATGTTCAAGGACTTAGCTACTACCATCATAAACCAACACAACACTCTCCAAACCAAGCTTGCATAGTTCAATATTATTCGGGAGGGCATGAACAACCTTGATACATGGATTGCAGAAAACTTGGATGCACCGACTGAACTTTATCGTCCCTCAGCTAGGGAAAGAAAAAATGATGCCTATCCACTAGACCACTGTCAGCAAATGGGACAAAAGGTAGACAAAGAAATGACAATTTCAATAGAAATATGTTCACACATACACAAAGCGACGCAAGAACTACTCAAGTTGTGCCGACTGCCTCAGTTAGAGGAGCTTGGAAAAAATATTATAATGGAGGAACTGGTCGACAAGGTACAAGACAACACAAATCACAAACAAGGAGTCACCAAGGAAACCACCGCAGTAACAACGAACCTAATAGAAAATAACCTCATTCAACCGACAAAGGTCCATACTACGGTTCATGCATTCATGGCTACAATATCAAAATATATGCATACCCTCAATGACAACATAACTAGGCACACGACTACCATATAAGAGCTTGCATACCATAGACTCTTAACTTTACATGATCAACATGAAATCTAAGTAGCATACCTCCAGGACAAGAATCCATAAAAGGACAAAATATCAAATTAGAAATTGCTATTATCTGCGCCCTATTTTGTCTTTTCTAAACTACTGATTTTTTCTTTTCTTTGTACACTTGTCATCAAGAAGAGGGGAGATGAACACTTTTGTAACAATTTCTTTAGGGGAATACAAAGAATCACAAAACAGTTAGGGAAAATAGTATAAATAGAAGAAGAGACCCATTTTAAAGGGGCTCTTCAAGCATTGTATAAACTTAAGAACTAATTCAATGACATATACGACATTGATTAATATTGAGAAGCCCTTAGGGACAACTTTCAAAAGAGAGAAGAACTTGTGTGTGTGGCTGATTTTGCTGTGAACTTCTTCAAATAGAATGCATGTTTATCACATGGACTGTAAGAACAATGTTTGTTGATAGACTAATCTGTTACACACAATGTTATGTTACAATATTTTATATTCTTTCTTATATTTTTAAGTCTTGAGCTCATGAGTTGTTAATGTATGCAGAAATATAATTTATACTTTTCTAGTTATATGTATGTGTGCTCATGTTTCTAACTTTTCACCTTCATTTCAACTATCTATGTGGGATCCTTGACAGAGTTTAGTTTCATTTACAACTCATTTGGTTACTATAGTTCGCCCCTAGTTAGGATATGATATTATAGATCAACAACAAGTCATATTAACAACAGGCCAGCCCTCTGAAAGCAACCCTATTCTGTCTCTTTTCCAACATAGTAGTCATGAACATGAGATTACCTATGAAGATACAAACCATAATTTCAAAAGTTCCACATGTAGTCCTAAAACTCATAGAAAAACTCGGTTTCGTGTGCCACAAGAAGAGTTCTCAGAAACTCGCCATATCACCCACGCTTACACAAAACTACTTGGTAAGCTACCAACAACCTCAAATCTTCTAAGGAGGAAAGCTACTCACGTAAGACAACCAGAAAAACATCCCAATATTTTTGTTTATTTTGTAGAAGACCTCATCGAAACCACGTTACAAGAGGTTTCAATACCCTTGATCCATGTTCTTCCTACCCTTCCTGAGTTCGAACATAATCTTGACGGCGAAAACCATGAAATTAACCTCAAACAAATCATGGGTGAACACCAAGAGCGAAGGGAAGTGATCCCACCTTGGATGTCTAAAGGTGCTTTAAATTTAGTAGGACCCTTACATGAAATGCCCAAGAAATCTGACAAAGTCCTTCCTAAGTTTGATCCAGACAAACCTAGCTCACCAGAAGATCACATAAACAACTTCTTCTTAGCCACTCGCTTTCTAAATGTCCAACACGAAGATGTGGTCTGTAGGATGTTTCCTTACACCTTCTTTGGCAGAGCATCTATTTGTTATTTCAATCTGCCACCCAATTCCATAACCTATTGGGAAGACTTTGAGAAGGTCTTTATTAGAAAATTTGGTGAACGAAAAACAACCACATCCTTGTATAAAGAGTTAGGAGCCATTCAAATATATCAGAGGAAAAAAGTGAAGGATTTCAATCAATGATTTCTCACTATCCTAACTAAGTTTACGATTGACACAAATCCTTAACAATCCTTAGCCATCAAGTATTACATTGTGGCTCTTATCCCTTCCATAGGCATGTTTGTCAAGTGAGCTAATAGAGACACCTTGGCTCTGAATTTCGATGAATCTGGAACTATAGAGAGGGAGTAATCCTCACATGACCATCACTTACACTCTAAGGAAACCAGGTTGGTTGGAAAGAAACCTTTACTGCTAACAAAGCCGACCGAAAAGGAACCTAAGGATATTGATAGCATGGTGAAGTTGGTCAAAAAATTGTTGAATGAATTCATAGATCTAAAAAAGAATGTTGACGAAGGATCTTCAATACCTAGAACCTTCTGCCCTTTTTTTAAGAGAAACGACAACCCACCCAAAGCTCCTTAAGTTGCATTAAATCTAGATAGCTTCAATATAGATAATTTCTGCTCATATCACCAACAAAACCATTTTGAGAAGACATGTCCTCAATGGGTAAATTCCATGACCTTGGTTATAAATCAACTGTTAGATCAACAAATTCTGAACAATGAATAGCCAAGTGACATAGTGAAAGACGATACCATTGATGAGCTTCCCCCGAACGTTGTTATGTTCCTTTGGGACTGGTGTATAGACTCAAGTGATGAGCAAATAAAATAATTTTTTGTTGAAAATACACCAGTAATGAAGGTTGTGCCTAGATATTACAATTTGTGCAGTAAGGATCCAATTCATAATGCCTCCTCTTCCCAAGACAATAACTTTCCACTCAAAAAAATTACCCCTCCTATTCCCAATTTGAATCCAAGTATCCTGACCAAGAATAAATAAAAAAATAAATATGATACAGTTGTTTCGGCTAACATAAAAAAAACAAGTACATCCAACACAGTTGTAAACAGTGCCAAATCCAACACAGTTGCACCCAACAACAAGACCAGTGGCACACAATCAAACCCGACAATAAGCAGACTAGGAAAAAAAGCTCTAGATTATAACGACATAGAAGATATGAAGAAAACGAAAGCGGATATCTCCATGTTTGATATTTTCTCATTGGCACAACTAGGTAATCTTTTGTATGATGCTTTTAAACATGATAATTCTCAGAAGAAAATCATTGCAGCTACTAATAGTGTTTCTAAAACTGTTGAAACAAAAGAAGTCCACCAGGTGGAAATTGAGGTTGCCATAAACACAACACGTATAGGTGCACACTCAAAATATCAGGTACCTCCTTTCCTGGTTATGTATGAAATTTTCAATTTCAATGTACACAATTGCTTAGCTGACTTTGGTGCCTCATCAAACATATTGCCTTATGCAGTTTGTCAAAAGATAAACGATGTCCCACAGTTAACCAAAACAAGAATCATACAGTTAGATAAGACATATGTCAAAGTGAAAGGAGAAATTAAAGATGTCTTAATTAGGCTTGCATCTGACCCTAGAATACATTAAGTTATAGATATTGTTGTGGTTGATATACCTAAAAGTTATGGTTTGTTGTTAAGCAAAGACTAGTCAACTAAAATTCAAGGATATTTTTCAACTGACTGGTCAACATCTATGACTTCCTTATAAAGGTAAACCAAACTAGATCCACATGGACACCAAATCTCACATGAAGCACATGCTTCCTTATAAAGGTAAACCAAACTAGATCCGCATGGACACCAAATCACACATGAAGCACATGGTAACTGAGCTAGAAGATAAAAATGAACCCGTCAACTTTGCTCACACTATTATAGGTAACTATTTTTTGGAAACTGATCATGGTTGTTATAAAGCACAAACATATGAAATACAACCAGATTCACAATTATAACTCCTTCCACGAACACATAATAGGGCATGTACCATATTAACTAACTTAGGTTTTAGCACAACTAAGAAAACTAATTATATTACTAGCATGTGGTCCATGTTCTTTGATGGCTCCAGGTCACAAGAGGGATCCAGGGCAAGATGTGTGTTGATTGATCCTGAACAACGTAAGACGTTCATATCCTGTCACCTAGAATTTGAATGTACCAATAACATTGCAAAATACAAAGCCTTAGTCCAAGGTCTGAGAAAGGACATTGACCTTAAGGTGAAGTGCCTCAAAGTATTTGGTGATTCAGAAATAATCGCTTGACATGTAAGAAATACCAATCATTGCTTTTCACCGCATCTAAAATCATATCAAGAAGAGGTATGGAATCTTCTCTACTCTTTTGATGCATTCAATATTACTTCTATACCTCATAATCAAAATATTGACGCATATATATTGGCCAACACAACATCTAGGTTTATGCTCCCTAGTGATGGTGTTTCCATTGAAATGATTTTCAAACCTTCAATACCGGATAACATCATGAATTTGTGAGTATTCAATAACGATACTCAAATTATCAATTTTCACACCAGCTCAGATGTCTTCTAGGATTCTATGATTGATGATAAAGCCCATAAATAAGAACTTCATAATTATTGAGATGAGGCAAGCAAAGTAAAAGTAAATTTCCTAAAGAATGTATTGACACTCGAGAAGCTATTTGATTCACAGGCTAAGTTTAGAAGGCTTGTTAATCCAAAGACCAATAGTTCAACCATGATGCATTTTCTGGTCAATCTAGGGACCTATGAATAACCCAAGTATGTCAACCTGGGCACCTGCTGTTTAGAGGCGGAAAAACACACATTTACAGAACTGTTCAATAAGTACCGCAATGTGTTTTCATGGACTTATGATGATATGAAGACTCATGACACTCAAATAATCCAACATGTGATTCCAATTAAAGAAGGTGTCAAACCATTCCAATAAAAGCTTAGAAATATACATCCGAATCTTGAACCACTTATCCAGAAGGAACTAAAGAAACAATTAGACGCCTGAATCATTTTCGAGGTTCGTCATTCAACTTGGGTGTCAAATATGGTGCCCGTCAGAAAGAATTCAGGAGAAATTAGGATATGTATAGATTTATGGAACTTAAACCGAGCTTTTGACAAAGACAACTACCCAGTTACCCCCATGGAATAGATCTTTCAACTCATCTTTGACTCATAGATGTTTTCTCTATTGGATGAGTTTTTCAGGATACAACGAGGTTCTCATGGTAGAACCAGACCGATTAAAAATCACATTCAGAACTAAATGGGGAACATACACATACATAAGTATGCCCTTTGGTTTAGTGAACGTAGGTGCTACATTTCAAATGGCTATGGATATTGATTTCAAAGGATTAATTGGTCAAAGTGTGGTGCTCTATCTCGATGATGTCACAATTTATTCAAAGAAAAGGGAATATCACTCAAGACATTTGAAACAAATATTTGAATGATGTAGGAAGTATGGGATCTCATTAAATCCCAAGAAGACTATTTTTGTTGTTTTAGAAGGTATACTATTAGGTCATGTAATTTCGAAAGATGGAATTTTGATGGACCCATATATTACAAAATCTATTATGTAAATCCCTCCATTGTATAACAAGAAGTCACTGCAGTCTTTTTTCAACAAGATCAACTTTGTAAGAAGGTTTGTTCCAGACTTCGCTGAAATCACTAAACTGTTTCAACAGATGATTAAGAAAGATGGTCAGTTCAAATGGACATTCGTTGAGAAAGAGGCTTTTCAAAATATCAAAGCCGCTATAGCCGCTGCACCAGCTCTACAAAACCCAGATTTCACTAAGTATTTCTTGCTATACACCTTTGCGTCTGATCATTCCGTTGCAGTAGTGATCTCATAGAAAGACGAGTAAGTAAACGAATACCCTGTCACCTTCATGAGCACTGGATTACAAGGTGTTAAACTTAACTACTCACCAATATACAAGCAAGATTTTTCTGTCCACAAAGCAATCAAACAATTAAGACCTTAAATTTTAAATAATCATACTAAAGTCATCGTCCCTCATCCATAAGTCAGATCCCTCTTTGTCCAAAGGGAGCTGAGAGAGAGATGAGGTAATTAGATAACAACCCTGCAAGAATATGACCTGGAATTTAAACCAACTAACATCATCAAAGTTCAAGGTCTTTGCAAATTGGTGACATAAGATATGGGTGATGAAATCAAGAAGAGGATGGATGGCAAGAGGAGCTAACTATGTACACACAAAAAGTTCTTTACATTCCAGCAGTTCAAGACTCATATTATAATTACCTCAAGTATTATCTTCAACACGACACAACACAAGAGCACCTCAAGTCCAAGCAGAAAAAGAGCACTCAAACTGAGATTGTTGAAATATCAGTTGGTGCATGGCGTCTTGTTTCGAAAAAACTATGATGGATTACTACTTCAATGTCTTGAAAAACAAGATGTTGATAGAGTCCTTACAGATATGCACGATGGGTCGATAAGTGGCCATTTTTCAGTAGACACAACAAATCACAAGATATAGGGAGATGGATACTATTGGCCTACATTGTTCAAGGACACTCATGCACACTCACGTAGCTGTGAAGCATGCCAAAAACCTGTAGGGAGAGAGTATAATGTAGTTTTTCCTCTTCAACCTATTGTTGTTGAAGAACCCTTCGAACAATGGGGGTTGGAAATCATTGGTGAGATCAATCCTCATTCATCCAAGCAACACATGTATATCCTAACCGCTACTGAATACTTTACGTGTTGTACTGAAGCCATGCCATTAACCAATGTTAATGATGAAACAATAATGAATTTCCTTGAACAACATATTATTACCAGGTTTGGGATGTCTAACTCTTGTGTTCGATAATGCAACATAATTTTCATCATTGAAATTGTCTGAATTTGCTTTATAGAAGGGGATTACTCTGAAATATGTAACCAAATATTACCCTCATGGAAATGGATTGGATGAATCCACAAACAAGAACATGATCCTAATCCTTAAGCGAACTATGGTTGATCACTAGAGACACTGGCATAACTCTCTTCCCAATTCCCTCTGGGTCGATTGCGTTACCCCTAAAGATTCTATAAAGACTTCTCTATATTTTCTTGTCTATGGGAAAGAAGTTATTTTACCTTCAAACATCTACCTTCCTTCCCTACAACTCACCCAACAATGTCATGGGAGAGAATGTCTCTTCATCCAACGACATATTGATACCTTCTTAAACTTAGAAGAAAATTTTTCTAAGGAAAAACACAAGTTTGAAACTCATCAACAAAAGGTTAAGTGTTGCTTTGATAAGAAATATGTCGGTGAGAAAGATTTCCAAGTTGGAGATCTGGTCCTCAAATGAGACAAGTTGCACGAGGATAAAGGAAAACATTCAAAATTCCAACAATTATTGCTTGGACCCTTCATGATCAAAGAGAAAATTGGCTAAGGGACTTACCAGTTACAAACTCTTGAAGGGAAAGCTGACCTCCTCCCCGTAAATGGCCAAATACTGAAACACTACATCAACTAGCCTCCATGGAAACCCCTTCATTGTATATAAATAAAAAGTCTATTTTCTTTTTCTTTTCTCTGCTTTTATTTCTTATTGAGTTTTTACTTTGATTTTTCATTTAATTTTTAGGTTCAACATTTATAGTGTGTTCGATTTTTAGGATTTATTTTTCTCTCTTGAAAATTGGTGCCCTTAACTTCTCAAATTCTTGATAGCTTATCCCTGGACATGATTCTAAATTGTAGCACATTTGGTGACAATATCCCAAAACTCTGTGACCTGGATTCTAGACACAATCCATCCTTAGTTGTATAGCTTTGACGTGCATCACTTTAAGTCAGATCTAGTAGAGGAACATAGCTCAGAAATATACGAGCATCATACATTTAAATATGACAAAGTAAGGAACCAAGGGTTCAACCTAAGAACATATTTTTGTATTGTTTGAACTAAGAGGAAATGGTTTGGGGAGAGACATTTGTAATATTCCAAAGAACATTGCTCGGGGAGTTCACTCATCTATAATCAGGTTGGAAAATATCACTATCATAGGTGTCATCCCTAATTCCTTTAAAGAAAAATTGGAATCCCACCATCCACCTATCTTAAATCATAAGAGAATTAAATTTAAAAGGTAAAGGCTCGGGGAAAGACATTCCATATCACGCGAGACATGCAAGTATCTTCGTCGGGGCTATAGATGATAGCTAGTAGCGGAGCAAGGCTTGTGACATCAGGGTGACTCCATTAGGGCTATGGACACTCCCTGGAAATGGAGCAACACTAGAGAAATGCATCACAACTTGTATTCTCAACATTCCTAATGTTTTGTTTCCACGCGATACTCCTTACGCCTCCCCCTAGGTCATTTTTAAATGAATAAGTATGCGGTAAAAGACAATCTGATCCGAGGCATAGTCCTAACTTCCCTTTTTTATCATACAAATGTCATCTCGTCAAAACCTGAGCTATGGAACCTATTATTTCTCTCATAAGTTATGCATGATAACACATCCCCCCTCAAAGATCTATGTTTGGATATCGTCTTATAAAGATTCAAGGCTTTTCCTAGTGTGTCGCCATTTGTTGTGCCATGCACAACAACCCTCCTTTTTCTTGTAATATACTTGCATAACCCCTCCAAGAAAATCAATCCCCTTGTATTTTCCGACTTTGAAAACTTTACAACCTGTGTCTTATTAATGGATTCTTCTCCTCCTCGAAACATGCTCTTCAAGCTTCTCTTTTTAGCCAAGCTTGCTTTTTTCAAATTGGAGCACTTGAGAAAAAGTTTAAGTCAAAATTTTGGTTTTCGGACAAGTTGATGAAAACTCCTCCGATGTACATTGGAGGAGTTAACACCAACTCCATCGATGGAAATCAGAGGATTTAACACCAACTCCCCTGATGGACATCAGAAGATTTTCCTCCAACTGCACCAATATGCTTCGATCAACTTTGTGTCTTCCCTTTTGAAAGTCCTCTCTATCACACAACTTGCTTTCAACTCCTTCGATGAAATCAGAGGAGTTAGTGTCAACGCCTCTGATTTCATCGAAGGATTTGTTTCCATTTATTCAGATGAATACCGACGCATTTCATGCCAAGTCCTTTGATGTACATAAGAAGACTTCCCATGAAGTCCTTATTCAATTTACATCATAGAAATTTACAACAACTTCATCGTTTAAAGTTATCCACCAACTCGCATTTATTGCACAAATCGCAAAAAAAAATTATAAATGGGTATTCGTCCCTCGGTTTCATTATTTCATCGATAATCGAGGAGAGGGAAAAGACCCCATATGAAACAAAAAATGATCCCAAATCTCCTCACCTCCAACCAATCAACATTTCCCACATGGTGGACCCTTGCTAGGTAAGCCCTAACCCTGTCTTGCATACATTCTTTGTTGGTTAATAGTTTAGGGCAAGGTCTTTTTAAACTTTGGATTTCCCAAGGCTTCCACGGAGACAGTCCTCCACCTCTTCCCATACCTTCCCCCTCTCTCACCCTCGGTTTCAACTCCTTCCTTTTCACTTAGACTGTTTTTCCAAAAGCCATAGCCTTAGGCTCACCCTTTCAAACTAGCAAATATCACCCTAGATCCTTCTAACCTAACTTCACACCTTGAATCTTTACCTTACCTAGGTGCTCATCCTTGTCCACAATTGTTTACGATCCAAGAAACACTAGAATCCCTGAATAATACTCATAATACCTACCCCTAAGCTGAGTTATCCATAATGGAATCCATAGACTCAATTATTTTTTAGGGAAGCTTCCAACTCTCGCAATCTTAGGTCTCGATCCCGAAGACCTGGGATAAAATCCTATGCTAAAACTTAGAGTAGATTTGATATGTAAAATTGGGATATTATCGATTATAACTAGAATTGTTCACATTAGAATCACCGATCCTTGCGTAAGAGTTATAAAAAAAGTCATTGATTCATTCAGAGATCTCCCTATTAACTAGTCTGATAATCATCGAAATTTTTTACATAAACTTCTCTGATTTTCGCTATAACCATTCAGAGCACTTGACGTCGACTCATCTGATACATCGGAGGAGTTCGTATCAACTCATTCGATACATTGAAGGAATTAAGAATGACTTAATCAATTCTCCATGGCTTCGTCCCTTCATCGACAAGCTTGATATTAACTCGGTCGATGCACACTTGAGTCTATCAAAACCTTTCACATTAACCTTTCTTACGAGCTTCGAAGAACTTGTTACTAAATTCTCTGATTTACATACTAGTTCATCAGAGAAGTTGGCACTAACCCTTTCGATTTTGGCCTTTTGAACCTCTTTTGAGTTGGTACCTTCTTTAGCCCTCACCAAAGTGCCCATCTTGCCTGACATTATACTTTCGTCATTGGATGATGATCTTCCACCTATCATTAGTTCAAGCGAATCCTCGAGTAATTGAAGATACTTAGAAATATTAGTTTTATGTATCAGTTATGTTTTTATCCTTACACTAAGCCCATCTTCACCTTGTAGGTTCAGACACGTCTACAAGAAAGAAAATGACTAGCAAAGCGCCAGCCACCGAGGCCTCTAGAAGTGGCCAACAGATTGAAGATGAACTTAACACCCCTAGGGCCATGTACGATGACAACGTTGGACTCCTAGAAAAGGAAGGGAATGCACTTAGATGGGGATATGTGTACCGGATATTCAAAAAACAGAACTTCTCCATTGATGTCGAGGACTAAGATGAATTGGGGATCTTCAAGAACATTAAAAGATCTGGGATATTAAGAGTAGCAACACAGGTTGTTGTGTTCCCTTGCACATATGCCATCACTTGGATACTAAAGCATGTATATTTGGGGAACATATATGTCTGTAACTCTCGAACGGAACCCATAGCATTGTTTCGACCCAAAGACTTAGAAAAATGATATCATCTCGAGAAAGGGACTAAGAAGCTGGATATATAACTTCTCGATGAGTTTGAATATACAACCAAGGAGTGGTTCCCTAGGTGGTATAAGCCAGAAATGCAATTCAAACTTAGACCCAGGGGAGGGTACCCTACAAAAACACTAAGGAGGCCTTATCAGTACATGGTAGCCATGCTATGCAAGCTACATGGGGAGCAAGATGACTCCCAATTATCCTTGTCATACATGCCTATAATTTATTACTGTGTAGATGAAGGACTATCATTTCACT
>ML793149.1:0-17170 GCA_009831015.1 Picea engelmannii
AGATCCAATTTAAGGATAGAGATTCAAGTTACAACCCTTCATATACACTTATGGATAACATTTTATTTAAATGACTAGCAACATATTTATTAGGCCAAAAACCACATATTGACATTTGGTTGCTTTACAATACTTAAAGAGAAACATTGGTATGAGGAGACCAAGTGGTGGAAATCATTAATGATGCATAGCATGGTTTGAGGACACCAAGTGGTGGAAATCATTAACGATGCATAGCAAGAGTAGTGGCTACTAATGTATATTCTAATATTAATTAAAAGATGGAAGAGCAATTCAAATATGATCAATCCTCTTTTTTTATTTTGTATTCAAAAAATCTATGAGAAGAAGGTGGTTTTGCTAAATGTATGTTTGAATTTTAATACAAATCTTCAGTACTCTATTTTCCATAGATTATTTTGTATGAAGCATCATTCTTTTGGGTCTTTGAGTTTAAAATCATGCAAAATGACATGTTTCCTTTTTTTTTTTCTCTTTATTTTCCCTTATTTCAATCCAACCAATGGATTGATTAAACACTACTAGAGATTTTCACAATGCTAATTGGTTTATTACATTATTATGGGAAATTGAAAGCATTAATTCATTTTTTTATTTTGAATTGTATGGATTTGATACTCCCACTTCACTCTCCCAAAGAAGCAGTAAAGTGAGGAGACTAAAAGTAGAGGAGTTGACTTTTGAATTATAATTATATCAATATACATATATCACACCCCTCAAAGTGGGGTGAAACCAAATGTAAGGTTAAACTTGGTAACCTTAGTTTCATAAAGAGTCAACTTTGCCCATAAATTAAGGGCCATTACTAATAGTGAAAAGAGACTCAGAGTTTTAGTATTCAAGAGGGGCATGTGGCATTCTTATCCAAATTGTGACCACTAATAATGTTTCCAAATGCAAGGTGAAACCTGATAATCATGATTTTACAAAGAAGTCAACTTTGTCCATAAATTAATGGCCATTACCATTAATCTATGCATAATCTAATTCAGAGTTAAAACCCATAATAATAAGAAAAAATTTGCACAATGCCATCAAATCTATTCATGTTTAGAGATTTTTCATTAATAACCATAAGTCATTAGTTTTAAATTTTGGTCAGAGAACATGTATGTCACTTCTTATCTAACTAAACTTATCTGTTGGTATATATGGATTGAGAGGAATTCAACAACTTTCGAGAAAACTTATCCTTCTATCCTCTCGGTGGTTACCAAATCTCTTGGCTCCTTTAGAAGACTCCATGTTACCCAAAAGCATATACAAGTACGAGCTTGTTTGATCTCTCAATGCGTCGAAAACACTCTTGCATGTTTCGATGGAGTAGCACAATCGGGTGACAAGATTTGTGGCGTGGGGGGTGTTATAAAATCATCAGATTCATCAGTTTATAGATGGGTAATGCACTATGGTGAAGGAACAAACACAAAAGAAGAATTTCTGGGCATTTGGGCAACTTTGACACTGGAGACACACTTGTCAATTCAAAAACTTCAGGTTCTGGGGGATTCTAAGCTGGTCATTGATTGGCTAGCAAAGAAAGGAAGATTACAGGCTAGTGTTATCGAGGCTAGAAACTCAAAATTATGGAATTAATAAAAGATTTTCATGAGATTAGCTTCCAACATATTTATAGGGATCACAACAAGGAGGCAAACACTTTATCAAAGCAAGCATTACAGGAACCCGAAGGAAAAATCACTTATTGCAGTTGGTTAAATGGAACTGAAGGGCCCATGAGGCACATCTTTCTTTTCTAGCTATGTTCCTTTTAATGTTCAATTTTGGCAAAGCTCCATTTTGGCCTTTTTGTCTATCATCCTTAGATTTGGATATGTAAACAGTTATTATGCCACATCTGAGCTAGAACAATGTAATATCCATTTTGCTCCAAATTTGGATTAAGACAGTAAATAAGTAAAAGGATTGTTATATCCTGTTATGTATTTTTGAACAAGCTTTGCCAGGAAAAGTCACTACAAGATTTATGCTTGGTCTTTGAAGTTGTAAAAGATTATATTATACTAATATAATTGAGTTAATTTTCTTTTTGGAAAAAAAAAGCAATAAGTCATTAAAGTCACAAATCATCTTATATGTTAGAAAATAACCCTCTTTCACCTTCATCCATGCAACATAGATTCAAAATATAGAATGCCTTATCACATAGAAGGGAGGGATATGAAACTTCAAAGAATGTTGCATAGAATTATTTGAGATTGAACCAAGGATAACCTTAACATTACTTGAAAGTGTTCTTGAATCAAGTGAATGTCTTTAAAATAAACTTTTTTAGCTTAGGTAGTCCTTAATTCAAAAGGGGAAGGTCTTGACACTTTAGAGGTGGAACCTCACTTGAGATCAATGACTAAGATTCATTTAATTCGCTAATGCTAATAATTTTAGCATTTCATTAAATTAAACTTACTTTAATTATAAACTCGCTTTACTTTAATATTTCCTTTAATTAAAGTAAGTTACTAAGGTTGAAGGCTTAGAACGACTTCCACATGTCTAGACACTTAAACTTATGTGGAAATACCTATCCGATGCTACAAACATCAACATATGGTTCTTTGATATATCTTTTTTCTAAACATCTCTCAGAGTTGCCTCTCAAATTCATTATTTAATGAGATATATCTTTATTGTTGTCTGCTATCTCATTTTTAAAAAAATGCAAATTTATCTTTTTATAAAGAATGAATTCGAAAATAAAATCAATCCACTCTCTTATACTTAAATGAATAACAAAATTTGATGATACCTTACCAATGTCATACAATAATGTTTGTGGGACAAGGGACCCCCCTCCGCCCAACGATTTGACTAGTAAAGTCTATGAAGGTATACATACCCTACCCCCCTCTGAATTTGAACATGTAACCACTTAATAAAAAACGCATATTCTTAACCATTAGGCCCACTCAAGCTGTATTACTATCATTATCATAACGATTACTCCAAGTTAATCTAAACCATAACCCTACAAAAATGGAACATCCCATAACTACTTAATAGTGACATTCCTATTCATTTATAACTATAGTGCAACAAAGCACCACATCAACAACCACGTGATCACTTTTTACTTATATGTTATCACCTCAAATTTTTAACAAATATGTGAGGTCCAATTTCAGATATATATCTTCCAATATAGCCCGTGAATGTCACCAACCTCGGCAATAACTATTACTATATTCTTAAAAAATCTTCGCCTTATCCATAACTATTATTATATATTTTTTAAATATCTTCGCCTTATCCATAACTAATACTATATTTTTTAAAATATCTTCGCCTTATCAATAACTAATAGTATATTCACACATGGATACTTTTTCCTTTAACATATCGATACATACTAATAGTTAACTATATATATAGAGCTTGATAATAAGCTCTTATAAAGGGAACGGGAGATTGATAATAACATTTTAGGAAGGGAATTTATTTAGTGGATCTTATGATTTGAGGGAATTTAATTAGTGGATGCTATGTTGGCGATCGCTTCAAGTTAATCATGTTGTATATCTCTTTGATAGTAGATGATTGAGTAAGATGGACTTATGCTTCTATGTGATTGTCTAGATGATGGGTACTAATATTTCTTAATAATAACATTAATAATGGTTGTGAAGTAATGATGATTAATTATCATTTGTCCTTGTCATGAGGTGATTGATAATGTATACATGCGTTGATTATATTTTCATTTAATGTAATTAATATTATGAATTATGATATACACATGCCTTGTTAAGTTGCATATCATTGTTGAGTACCTTTCATTTTATATGGTTCATATTATGATATATGCACATGTTGAATGCTCATTATGATGTTGGATACCTTTCTTTTGATATGGTTCCTATTACAATATATGCACATGCTAGATGCATCATTATGATGTCGGATACTTGATATGGTTCATGTTATGGTTTATGATATATGCACATGTTAGATGCCTTGTTATGATGTGAGTTAGGTGGATGCCTTGTTAAAGAGATATTTCATTATGACTTATGTGTAGATGGCTTGTTAATGAGATACTTCACGTGGTTGATTACAATGGTAATGTTGTATATATAGGTTGGTATCTTGGATAGACTAATTTGTTACGGGTTGAGGAATTGGTGGACAAAGTGGAAATGCACTCAAGGGAAGGGCTCTTGTCTCATGAGGATGACTATATGATCCTAGTGCCTAGGAAGCTTGGGAAAATGGGAAAAGACTTGTGAAAATAACCTCCAAAGTTAACCTGGGTAAATGGGTAGAAGGGGAAAGAGTTGTATTCCACTTTAACCGTGTCTGACACTGTAATGATCCTTTCCAAATGACTACATGGAGGATGATAGATTAGCCTGTACACTCTTGCCATGAGCTATAACCCGTGGGAAAGGGGAGACTATAAACATTAATTGGTGTCACTAGCTTATTAAAGCTAAATCCTAAAGTGACATTAGTTAATTAAAATAAGGTTATAAAGTGACTCTATGATTAATAGAGAAAATAACCTTAGAAGTCGCTTTAATTATTGTAAGTGATGGGCCCAACTATTTTATTTACCATTATTCATCATTAGGATCATTTTTGCACAACTTGTTCTTAGTTTTGTTGCATTCTAATGATTTCCATAAAATGGAGTTATTATTGGGCATATTTTAATTAATTACACTAAAGGTACTATTTGGAACTCGTTTATTGGAGAATTACCTTAGTGTAATAGCTCATTAGAACCGGGGTGAAAATATATACAGGATGGGATGATGAAAAGTGACTTTTAGTGGCGGGAGAAGTCTTAAAGGTGAATTAATCACTTTCTGGGGTTAAAAAGGTAAATAAATTAATAAAGTGATTTTAGAAGAAAATACTAAAGATGAATTAAAAAGTCATTTGAGAAGAAAAAGGTGAGAGGGGTATAAAGAAGAGATAGGGGATCATTTCCTCTCATTATGCATGTTATGTTTTTGAGTTGAGATTGTGGAGAGCTCAAGGAGCTTTGGAGGCTTAGGGTTTGGAGTAAAACCTTAGATCTAGTGTCAGTGGTGAGAGATCCACTCTATCTAGAGGGATTGGTTTTAGTGGGAGATCCCACTCTAGCCATCTTTGTTACATGCACCATTCTACAGGTTGTATTTGAGGTGGGACGCACATCTATTGGGGTTTCTGCAGGGACAGTGTGCCATCAAGAGAAGGGGTCGATTTGGGGTTTTGAGACTAAGATCTAGAGGAGATCCACTCTTGCTTGTGTGGCCATAGTTGGGATAGCTTGTTGGTATATTTGGATGGATTTCCATTGGGGAAAAACTATTATTTTGAGGTTGGGCATGACTAGCTTAAGGAGGGTGACTTGGAGGTTGAAAAATTCTTGGGTGGAGCCAAAATTTGCACTTCTTATTGGTTAGATTTATCATCTAGGCCAACCATATCTTTATCTACATTGGTTAGTGAATTTCGTGGAGATTTGAGGTTAGGTTTATTGTTATTATTTTAGTAGGGTGTAAGTCTCATGGAGGGGGCATTTCTTGGCATGGGAACTATGGATTTTTGCATGATATAACATCCCTTTGGGAAACCATCATTAGGGGATCGTAAAGGAGGCTCTTTGTCACCATTTCTTGCATTTTGGAGCCATTATAGGCCAATAAAGTGGAAGTTGTATTACCTGGATTAGATATGGAAATTACTTCTATGGACAACCATATATAATAAATAAATAAGCAAGGATTCTTGGAGGTATTTGTGCTTTCTCAAGTTATATACTTGGTATCATTTCTTGTATGCATGTGATATGTATGTTGTGAGTGTTCTATGTTGTTCTAAATCATTATAATTAGGAAAACATGCTTAAAATGCAAGCTACAGCCAATGCATGCAAATTGTTTGGTGAAACTCTTCAATAAGAACCTACAACAAATTCCAAACATAAAGCAAACATTTGTAACAACAGTCACTTGAGGGTTACAAGGAGGTTGGAATCCATCCAATTGACCTTCTACACACATTGATAATCCTCCTTGGAAGTTGGTACAACAAGAGAATTAATTTACCCAAGGGATTATAGAAAACATCAAAGTGTTTGACGAAAGTTCTCAACCACATGGATCGGATTTTTATGTCATATTTGGTTGGGGATCTTATAGTGGTATTAGAATGAAGATTCCTCCCAGCTTGAGGGTTCCTCAATAAGGAGAAAAATGCATTATTTCAAATTGAACAGTGGTACTTATTTTTCAGTTGTCTAGGAGGATGTATATCCTAGAAAAGTTTTGAGTAAAAATTTTGCAAGACTTGCAAAGAATAGAAGAGTAGAATAAGAAGGAATTTTCAGCATTAGGCGAGTGTATGTCAAAACAACATAAGAAGAATTTTGCAATAAACACTAATTTGGAAAAAAACACTTTCTAAAATTCAGGAGCATAAGTTTCAAATTTGGCAAACTTTTCAAGAGAATGAGAGAAGAATATCAAAGGTAAGCATAGCCAAAGCAGTCATGGCAGAGGAGACATCATTTCATGTTAGTGGATTGATAGGGCCACACATTTACTATGGGAATGAGCATACACCAATCCATGATGAGGATGTGTGCGGTGATGATGAAAAAATAGCAGCATTGGACACATCATTAGAGGGTCGTGACATTAGCACATGTGGTGGACATGAGGATAGCACATCAGATCACGAGGAGGAGGTATCGTCTTCGCCTTGTGATGAGGTTCATGATGATTTAGGTGTGGATACACCCAAGGGAAAGGGAGAATTGACATAGGGAGATTCATCTTTTGAGAAGGGACTCAACATACAGAATGTGCATATGGGTGATGATCATAATAGTGCATCAGATGTCGGTGAGTATGATGACGAGGGTTCCACATTTGATCCTAGGAAAAATACTGGTGATTCATTATGTCAGCATGGTAGAGATGTGGCTCGTATGAGTCACATTATTTGGCAGTGCAACTGAAGGTCAAAGAGGATATGATCATGGTAGCCATGAGACACCTAGATGATACACATGCAATGGTGACTGATTATTATTGGAAAGCCACATTGGCATAGGATAGTTTGGGAGGAGACTTTTTCATTATGAAATTTCAAACACTCGGAGAGGGAGTGACGGTGATTAAGTCCAACTAACAACATCTCCTTATGGATAAATATTACCTTCTAGTGATTGGTGATATGTACCATGGGGAATTGAAGGAGAAAGAGAATGAGGTGGACAGACTTACTCATGAGTTGGTAAGAACACATGGATTCTTTAAGAGCACACAGATGGCCCTTCGAGGATTAGAGTCTAGAGTAGAGTAGCTCCTTGAGGAGTCTAGTTGGGTATCTATTGTGAGAAATATCACCCTATGGATAGGTTGAGCTCCCCTTAGTTGGGTTTTCTTCAACTAAGACAACTATAAAAAATGGACACTAATATTCCTAATTTCCATCTATTTATGAATGAAATAAGAGAGGAAGAGGAAGAGAGAGAGGCATTGTTTTGTGTCGGTTGTCCTCGATGCTCTTTATCGTTCCAGTGTTGGATCCAGTCCATCCCCAAACATATTTTTCCTGCAAAGAAATAGAACTATCCTCTTATTCCACTACTTGTAACAATTTAGAGAAAATATATCATAACTAGGCCACAATCATTCATACATAAACTTGAAAAGAGACGAAAATAGGGAAATAGGCCAAGTTTATTAATATGAGAAACAATGGAACTTACAATCATGATGTGTTGCAAGTCGTCCTCCACGCTTCTCCTTTCCAGCCCCACTCTTGAATATATTAATATTAGAATGATGATTCCCTTATGGATTCCTTTCTCCCGCTCTCCTTGGAAATCCCTCATTATAGAGGATTTGGAGGCTTAACCACCATGGAGGAAATCACTCACTAGATCCAAAAAATTAGGATCTCCAAGATTTTTAGGGAGAAAATATCTATCAAGGATTTTAGGGAGAAAATATCTCTCAAGGATTTTAAGGAGGAAATATCTCTCAAGATCCATTAAATTAGGATTTTGGTTTGAGAAAGTATCTCAACCATCCATGATATTCTCAACTTCTCCTTGAGATTAGGAAACTAAATGTGAGGTAGATACTCACACTAAAATAATTTCCTTTTTATGAATAATAATGAATAATTCATGTGCACATAGTATTTTGACCGTCATATGATAAATTTACCTCCTAACATGTCTAGGGATTATGACAAACACTCCCTCACTAAAGTGTGACAAATCCACATTTGGTAGTGTGGGAATTTGGTGTGTAATAGATGCCCCCTAAAGTGTGAGGTCATAAGAGAAATTGATGGCTGGAACATTTTACAAAATATGTGCACCAAAGGGTGCTGGAATAGGAGAGACTCGTAGAAGCTGCAAACAAACATCAAACAGTATCAATATATATGTATCATCCCCAAGGCAGTCATACCTATGATCAGAGTAAACTAACTCAAAGCATGGTCGCCAACCAATAAATTGTGGATCCATGAAAATATTGACTAAGGATATGGCCACCGAAGAGATAATTTGGATCCATACCTCCATGATTGAATCAGGTTGTAGCCATGAAAAAGTAAACAGTGGATCTACGATATGAAAACAACATAGCCATACACCAATACAAAGTGGACTTATGTGATAGTGTACATTAGTAAGATTATTCTCCATCAAAACCTGAGTTAGGCACATAACACTGGTAGGTGACAAAAAGGTTCCCAGGGTCTCCATCTCGATCCCGAACTAGTACAATTCTAACCATGTGAATACATGTGCTAATGTCGAACATGGTAGAAACCACTTAATTACCTACCATTAATGTATACCGTTAACAAGTGTGAGAGAAATCATGAGTGATGTCAATGACTCCCAAGGTACCTTAGTACAATCCAACGAATGTCAATCAATGAGCTGAAGTTGAACATTCAGCAGAATCTTCCGATCATGGGAAAATGATGTAAACCCACTATCGAAAGAAAGAAAACCTACCATTGAGGCATGTAGGTTCCAAGGTACCAACTGATTTCTATGTCTAATTCCTAGATAATGTGTTGATGTCGACAAGAACAAAATCATCGAAGGAGGGCCATGATGTATTCCCCATCAATGACATGAAACTAATTAGGATAGTGATTTGAGATGATAGATCAAATGAGGATTGTCTGACATGGGAATAAAAATGGATAATACTACAAAGGTTGTAAGGATGACACTTCCCTTGAACATTGTGCAACACGCCAAGTGACTTGGAAGCATTGACTCGATGAGGCAAGGATCCAAACATAATGTGATGATCACTATAGTGTGACGAAAACCAAAGGTTCTCTTCAAAGGAGTCGAAAGAGTATGACAACGCGTAGAGTGTGATGACAACCAAAGGTTCTATTCGAACAAGTCAAAAGAGTATGATGACACATGGAATTCAAATGAGTCAGAGAAAAGCGGATTATCCGGCTGTAAGAAAGATGCATACAGGTGCCATGTTCAAGGGTGACTAAGAACAGTTGTCGTAATTTTTCAAAATCTTGACCCACTTCCCTTTTCCCCCCCATCCAGATAGATGAGTACCTCTTTGTTTTTTAATGAGCTTGAGGAGGATAACAAATGCTCGGTACAACTCACCTTTGGTAAGTTCCTCTTCACATGTTTAAAAAACCTAAAGAAGTAAGGGTTCGGTCCTAGATGAGTCATTCAATGAGTAATTTTACAAGTACAGAGAAGGTAAAATCAGTGGTTTTTCACATTTAGGGAGTTTTAAAAGAAATTAAAGGAAACTCCAAAAGTTGACTTTTTCGTAAATTTAGTCTCCCCAGCTCGAAAAAGTAAAAGCAATACAAGGCATAACTCTTCTAGCCAAGGTTGACTAGAGTATTCATTTTTTGTAATTAGTCTTACGAGGATGAAAAATGGGTAAACTACCACTCGAAAGACGCCCTTTGAAACCTTTTAACGAGTGTGAAAGGAAACAAGTTCACTCGAAAATATTTTCATATTTAGAGAGTCTAAAAAGAGCTTAAAGGAAACTCCAAAGAGTTCCTTTTTCATATAGATTTTACGAGTTCGAAAAAGTGATTAAAGTATACTTGGTAACCTATTCTCATGTATTTACAAGCATGAGAAAGAATAAAGACTAATATCGGTAACCTATTCTCATGTATTTATGAGAACAAGAAATAACAAAGGCTAAGCTTGTGGTAGATTTCATTTTTTTGCGAGCTTGAAACTAGCAAATAAACTATGATCATGGTAGTTCATTTTTACACAAGCTTGAAACAAGGAAAAAATGTGATTGGTACTTTCCAGCGTAATTTCCAAAGGTTCCAAACGATACCCATGGGTGGTTGGTGTTTCCCCCCCAACTTGAAAAGATAGCATCTTAACTCCAACATGATGTCCAGAGGCTGGAGACATGCCCCACAGGCTTCATTTCGTCTGCCTACTCTTCTCAATTTTCATACCCAAATAGACTCATGGTTACTAATAGGTAAATTTTCACCAGAGAGAGAGGGAGAAAGAGGGTCAACTGACACATGAAGATGAAATGAAGGTTCAATTACAAGATCTAGTGAAAGACTCGACTCAACATTTACAAGATCTAGTGAAAGACTCAACTAAACGTTTATGAGATCTAGCAAAAAGACTCGACTCAAATTGAAGGGAATCGATTTCATTTTTTAACGATCTTGACATATACAATGAACTATGCTTATGGCATCTAGGTTCAATCCCAGGACATCTATTTCATTTTTCTAACGAGATTGACACGAAAAAGAGAACTATCCTCGCAATTGGTTTCATTTTTACACAAGCTTGAAACAAAGAAAAAATCTGCTCGGGGTAGGTTTCATTTTTACACAAGCTTGAAATAGAGAAAAACTATGCTTCTAGGTATCTGTTTCATTTTTCAACAAGCTTGACACAGAAATGGGAACCGTGCTCATAGTTGGTTTCATTTTTTAATGAGACACCTAGATGATACACATGCATTGGTGACTGAGTATTGTTGGAAATCCACATTGGCACAGGATAGTTTGGAAGGAGAGTTTTTCATTATGGAATTTCAGACACTCAGAGAGGGAGTGACAGTGATGAAGTCCAACTACCAACATCTCCTTATGGATAGACATTACCTTCTGGTGATTGGTGATATGTACCATGGGGCGTTGAAGGAGAAAGAGAATGAGGTGGACAGACTTACTCATGAATTGGTATGCATACATGGATTCTTGAAGAGCACACAGATGACCCTTCAAGGATCAGAGTCGATAGTAGAGAAGCTCCTTGAGGAGTTTATTCGGGTATCTATTGTGAGAATTATCACCCTATGGATAGGTTGAGATCCCCTTAGTTGGGTTTTCTTCAACTAATGCAACTAGAACAAATGGGCACTAGTATTCCCAATTTCCATCTATTTATGCATGAAATAAGAGAGGAAGTGGAAGAGAGAGAGGCACCTTTTTGTGTCGGTTGTCCTCGATGCTCTTTATCGTTCTAGTGTTGGATCCAATTCATCCCCAAATGTAGTCTACCTGCAAAGAAATAGAACTATCCTCTTCTACTACTACTTGTAACAAGTTAGATAAAATATATCATCACTAGGCCACAATCATTCATATATAAACTTGAAAAGAGACGAAAATAGGGAAATAGGCCAAGTTTATTAATATGAGAAACAATGGAACTTACAATCATGACGTGTTGCAATCCTTCCTCCATGCTTCTCCTTTCCATCCCCACTCTTGAATATCCTAAGATTAGAATGATGATGCCCTTATGGATTCCTTTCTCCCACTCTCCTTGTAATTCCTTCATTATATAGGATTTGGAGGCTTAACCACCATGGAGGAAATCACTTGCTAGATCCAAAAAATTAGGATCTCCAAGATTTTTAGGGAGAAAATATCTCTCAAGGATTTTAGGGAGAAAATATCTCTCAAGGATTTTAAGGAGGAAATATCTCTCAAGATCCATTAAATTAGGATTTTGGTTTGAGAAAATATATCAACCATCTATGATATTCTCAAATTCTCCTTGAGATTAGGAAACTAAATGGGAGGTGGATTCTCACACTAAAATAATTTCCTTTTTATGAATAATAATGAATAATTCATGTGCACATAGTATTTTGACCTTCATATGATATATTTATCTCCTAACATGTCTATGGATTATGACAAGAACTCCCTCAATAAAGTGTGACAATCCCACATTTGGTATTGTGGGAATTTGGTGTGTAACAGATGCCCCATAAAGTGTAACAGATGCCCCATAAAGTGTGAGGTCATAAGAGAAATTGATGGCCGGACCATTTTACAAAAGATGTGCACCAAGGGGTGCTATAATAGGAGAGCCTGGTAGAAGCTATAAACAAACATCAAACAATATTAGTATATATGTATCATCCCCAAGGCAGACATACCTATGCTCGGAGTAAACTGACTCAAAGCATGGCCTCCAACCAATATGTTGTGGATCCATAAAAGTACAGACTAAGGATATGGCCACCGAAGATACAATTTGGATCCATACCTCCATTATTGAATTAGGTTGTTTCCATGAAAAAGTACACAATGGATCTATGATATGACAACAACATAAACACAAACCAATACAAAATTGATCTATGTGATAGTGTACATCAATAATATTATTCTCCATCAAAACCTGAGTTAGGAACATAACACTGGTAGGTGCCAAAAAGGTTCCCAGGGTCTCCATCTCGATCCCGAACTAGTACAATTCTAACTATGTGAATACATGTGCTAATGTCAAACATGGTAGAAACCACTTAATTACCGACCATTAATGTATACAGTTAACAAGTGCGGGGGAAATCACCAGTGATGTCAATGACTCCCAAGGTACCTTAGTACAATCCAACGAATGTGAATCAATGATCTAAAGTTGAACATTCAGAGGAATCTTCTGATCATGGGCCAATGATGTAAACCCACTATCGAAAGCAAGGAAACCTACCATTGAGGCATGCAAGTTCCAAGGTACCAACTGATTTCTAAGTCTAATTCCTGGATAATTTGTTGATGTCGACAAGAGCAAAATCATCAAAGGAGGGCCATGATGTATCCCCCATCAATGACATGAAATTGATTAGGATAGTGATTTGAGATGATAGATCAAATGAGGACTGATTCACATGGGAATAAAATGGCATAATACTACAAAGGTTGTAAGGATGACAATTCCCTTGAACATTGTGCAACATGACAAGTGACTTGGAAGCATTGACTCGATGAGGCAAGGATCCAAACATAATGTGAGGATCACTATAATGTGACGACAACTAAAGGTTCTCTTCAAAGGAGTCGAAAGAGTATGACAACGTGTAGAGTGTGATGAAAACCAAAGGTTCTATTTGAACAAGTCAAAAGAGTATGACGACACATGGAATTCAAATGAGCGAGAGACAAGCAGATTATCCAATTGTAAGCAAGATGCATATAGGTGCCATGTTCAAGGGTGACTAAGAACAATTGTTGTAATTTTTCAAAATCTTGACCCGCTTCCCTTTTTTTACCCCATCCAAATATATGAGTACCTCTTTGGTTTTTAATGAGTTTAAGGACAATAACAAATGCTCGGTACAACTCACCTTTGGTAAGTTCCTCTTCACATGTTTAATAAACCTAAAGAAGTAAGGATTTGGTCCCAGATGGGTCCTTCAATGAGTAATTTTACAAGTCTAGAGAAGGTAAAATCAGTGGTTTTTCACGTTTAGGGAGGTTGAAAAGAACTTATAGGAAACTCCAAAAGTTTAATTTTTCGTAAATTTAGTCTCCCCATCCCAAAAAAGTAAAAACAATACAAGGGAGAACTCTTCTAGTCAAGGTTGACTAGAGTATTCCTTTTTTGTAATTAGTATTACGAGGTTGAAAAAGGGGTAAACTACCACTCGAAAGACGCCCTTTGAAAACTTTTAATGAGTGTGAAAGGAAACAAGTCCACTCGACAATCTTTTCATATTTAGAGATTCTAAAAAGAGCTTAAAGGAGACTCCAAAGAGTTCCTTTTTCATATAGATTTTACGAGTCCGAAAAAGTGATAAAAGTATACTCGGTAAGATATTCTCATGTATTTATGAGCACGAGAAAGAATAAAGACTAAGCTCGGTAACCTATTCTCATTTATTTATGAGCATGAGAAAGAACAAAGCCTAAGCTCATGGTATATTTCATATTTTCGCGAGCTTGAAACTAGCAAATGAACTATGCTCAGGGTAGTTCATTTTTACACAAGTCTGAAACAAGGAAAAAATGTTCTTGGTACTTTCCAACATAATTTCCAAAGGTTTCAGGCGATACCCATGGGTGGTTGGTATTTTCCCCCCAGCTTGATAATCTAGCAGCTTAACTCCAACATGATGTCCAGAGGCTGGAGACATGCCCCCCATGCTTCATTTCGTCTTCCTACTCTTCTCAATTTTCATACCCAAATAGACTCATGGTTACTAATAGGTAAATTTTCACTAGAGAGAGAGGGAGAAAGAGGGTCAATTGACACATGAAGATGAAATGAAGGTTCAATTATGAGATCTAGTGAAAGACTCGACTCAACATTTACAAGATCTAGTGAAAGACTCAACTAAACATTTATGAGATATAGAAAAAAGACTCGACTCAACTAGAAGGGAATCGATTTCATTTTTTAATGAGCTTGACATAGACAATGAACTGTGTTCATGGCATGTGGGTTCGATCCCAAGACATCTGTTTCATTTTTCTAATGATATTGACATGGAAACGAGAACTATGCTTACAATTGGTTTCATTTTTACACAAGCTTGAAAAAAAGAAAAAATGTGCTCGGGGTAGGTCTCATTTTTACACATTCTTGAAACAAAGAAAAACTATGCTTGTGGGTACCTTTTTCATTTTTTAACGACCTTGACACAGAAATGGGAACCATGCTCATATTTGATTTCGTTTTTTAACGAGCTTGAAATAGGAAAATAAACTATGCTCCTTGCTAGTTTCATCTTTTAAAAAGCTTGAAACCAAAAAACAAACTATGCTCATGGATGGTTTCATTTTTTAATAAGATTGAAACCAAAAAATAAACTATGCTCATGGTTTTCTACCATGGATTCCAAGAGGTCTTCATCTGATCCAGGGGATCAAATTTTGCTCAAAATTCAAAGTGCTCGGAATCGCTTCAAATCGAACGGGTGCATAGGCCTCATTGTCATGAACCCAACACAACTCGTTTGGGTTCAAACAAACGTCGGATGAGTGAGATATCGCGTTCTGTTCAAATCGTCAAACATGGAAAAAAAATGTGCTGACTGTACAGTCCATACGGATGCTGACGTGGCAGGGCCATACGACACGTGGCAGATGCTGATGTTGTAGGGCCGTACGACACATGGCAGGTGTTGGTTGGCAGTTGGACGATGAATCGTTTCTTGACATGTGGCATTGGTGTCGAATGGATTGGTGACACGTGGCCCAAACAAGGGCCACCACGTGTCACCTTGGTTATGGTTTAAAATTTATGTAGTTGGCAGGACTCTACCTCGCGACCTCCGGGCAGGGGAAGAGCCTTGGGAAGGGCCACCCAACCAGCACGCCCATCGTTGATTCTTAATATATATATGGTTTTCACTTTATTTAAATTGCATATGTTTTGAAATGGGGGTGCGGTCTGGGCCGGGGCTAAGCCCCGGCCCCCGGTCACATAAACCACCATATAACCATCTACCCACATGCGTTTTCAAATAATTTGGGCCCACACGCTTGGCCAGTTGGCACGTTTCTACAAGTTTAAACCTTGGCCCTTTTCTGTATGTGCGCGCGGTCACATGGTGACTCATATGTCCACGGGTTTTGGCGGTTAGGGGCTAGGCGCGCCCTAACCGTCCTACAGTTCGCACCATTTTGCGGTTGCATCCAGTGCTAGGTTTTAACACAAATATGCACGTCAGGGCTAGGTTGAGGACGAAGAGGTGCATTTTGGCGATCCAGAGACAACAAGTTTGAAGGGGAACTTCCAGGAAGCCTATCTTCTTCAATTTTTGGCCAAACGAGGTGCCGAAAAAAGCCCAGCTAGGGGTTTTTGGACGTTCTGAAGCCATTGGAGCCATCTATTTGGAATTTTGAGCATTGTAAAGTACATATTTTAGCACTTTGAGAAAATAATACAAAAGATCCATTGGAAGCTGGACCAGGAGATGTAGCCCAAGAGAGGGGTGAACTCCTTTATCATTTGCTGTGTTATGTGTTTTCTGTTCACTGTTATTTGCTGCTGATCATATGCATCTTGAATATGTAATTTCTATAAAAGTTGTGTTTGCAAAATTGATCCATTTGCATAAGAACACTTGAATTAAAACTTGCAAATATTTTCAAGAATACAAGTCTTTATCATTTTTAGATCAAGTTGGTATCAGAGCTTAGGTTTTTGAAGGCTTGATTATTTGCAAGTGTTTTGTTTTCTGATGCTCACAAGGTTGAAACTCACAAGAGGAGAAGGTCAACTTGTAGAGCCAAGTTCTCATCCTTCAAGAAGAAAGATTATATCATCACCTCAAGCTTCAAGGAGGCATTCACCAAGTATGGATCATGAAGAGAGTCATGAACATATTCCCACAGAAGATGAAGATCTGAGAAAGGATTTCATGGAAATGAGAGAAATGATGAAAGTCTTGATGGAAGAAAGGAATACAAGGTTGCAAGGTGAAGGCTCCAACCCTTCAAAGCACAAGGGAGACAGTGGTGATAAAACTCCAAATGGAAATGAAGGGAATGGTGCTTCTCCACCACCCTCACCTCCATCTTCCTCTTCTTCTACCAGTTCAAGACCTCTTCCAAATTCTCCAAAGGGACATCGTAAAACTCCTCCACAAATTCCTTTGTTAAAGCTTGATATTAAATTCGAATTGCCAATGTATAATGGAGAGGTAAATGATGAGAAATTAGATAATTGGATTCGTCAGATTGAGGTGTATTGTAGGATACAAAAAATTCAAGATGATGAAACTAAGATTCAACTTGATTCTTTGAGATTGGATAGTGCAACACTCATTTGGTGGGAAGCCAAGACTCAAGAGGACATGAAGAAACATGGTAAAATTTTAACCTCTTGGAATGATTTTATTGTTGCAATTAAAAAACAATTTTACCCATT
>ML793149.1:28967-42994 GCA_009831015.1 Picea engelmannii
CCATTGTTGGGGATGGTTGGCTCATGAGAAAATGATCCATGGAACTTAGTATGGTTGATGCACTTGTGTTATCATAATGGTGAGTTAGATAAAATTGGGTTTGTGTCAACCATTTCTATGTGGATTAAGGGGTTGGGAGTGTACATACAACATGCATAGGTAGTGAAGATCAATATGTATGGCTCATTTTACTATTTTATTTTGAGCCCAAATTGTAGGAAACCACTGCTCTATGATTACAATCACTAGCTAAAGGTGGTAGTATGATCCTTTTAGAGAAGGTCATCACTGCTATGTGATTATGAACACTAGCTAAACGTGGTAGTAAGATCCTTGCTTGAAGGGGGTGCATTGTTGTTGTTATGGTTTTGATCACTAGCGGAAGGTGGTAGTAAGACCCCTATAGACCATAATCCTATGGGATTTGGGGGTGTTGCAAGTCTAGGAGCCTCTCCACCACACCTCAGTTGAACCATTGTAATCTTGGTTTATTTTTTCTAGATCGCCTTTGGGTTGGATTCATTAGAGTGTTGTGAATTGTAATTTCATTACATCATTAAGCTTGATCCATGCTCGAGGGTCAACATCTGTGAAGTTGGTTGTATTTGTTAGGTGTAAAATTGACCCTTGGTGCTATTTTCCCCTTATTTGTTGAACACTAGTTCATGGGATCTATCTAAGTCTGGTTTGTCAAATATTTTCACATTATTCTCTATTGGGATCTATTGAAGACTAGTTCATGAGATCTTCTTATATTATGATTTACGGGACCTGGAGTGCACCTGCCTCAGCCTTATGCTTTTGGAAGTTATAAGTTCAGGTACTTTACGTTTGAGTATTTAAATGTGCTTCTTGTTGGTCCATTGGTTGATGGTATGATTTCATGTTCTTTATGGGCTTTTGGCATGCTCCTTATATAGTGTATGTGTTGATTTTTACATATGGTTTTGATGATTCTAGATTGGGCCTACTTCTAGAATATGGTTGTTATTGGTTACTTAGTATTTAATTTTTGTTTGTTTGTTAAGGTAACACCCTAATGGTCTATTACAACTAGTATCTAGTTCAAATACCCATGAATTGTGAGCACTAGTTTACATTGATAGGTTTACTAGGGATGTCATTTTTGAATGTGGAGAACATCCAGGTTGCGAATATTTTCTTAAAAAGAAAAAAAAAATCAATACTAAGAAAAGAGTTACTTACATGTATTTCCCAAAACCATTTGTAAAAAACAATGAATATTTATATATTTAATATAATTATATTATACCACCCTAGGTTCATATTAACTCTAATACACTAACCGTTGAGAGGGATCACATCTCTCATTGTATAAACCTTCATTAAATTTTAGTTAGTGAAAAGGTTTGCACTTCAAGGGATTTGATCCTTTTCAACACTAGATAAATTCAAGAGTTAAGATGGATTTGAGTTGATTTACTTTCAATATATATGTGTGTCTATTACTTTTTTCTATTAGATTAACATTGAAATATTGATTTGTTATTAATATTTAGTTTTTTTATAGAAAAAATCTGACCCATTTAAATTATAAAAAACATCTCTTCATACAAAAATAAAAATTATTGATGATTGAACTATTAATTGTTTTTAATATGTTGTTCATCTTTTTTTACTGACCATTAAAGAACTACAAATTTACTATTTTAATAATAAAAAGGAAGAAAAAATTCTTTTGATTTAAGATAAGAAACCTTGATGGGGTATTACTTCTTTGAAATACATCTAATAAGGGACTGAAACGACAAGAATGTCCTCTTGAGCCAATAAATTTCTTTGAAAAATATCCTAGACAATTATCGGATGAAGGATTATAAACTTTTGAATTTTAAACTTTATCATCAAATATCATCAATAGGAATTTAAAACTTTTGAAGGAGATAGTGCTTAAGTGTGAATTCAATATATGAGTTGAGTTGTGTATTCCAATGTAGTTAGAGTCTTGACGTATCCAATAAATTATACAAAGTGCACATTTCATGTGCAATTGGAGTGGTCAATCAATTTATGGCTAGCCATGGGCAACAACATTAATATGCAGTTAACCGAATTTCCAAATCCTTGCAAAAGCTAATGGATCTTTGTTCACTATGTATTATCGAGGATCATGCATATGAGTTGGTCATGTAGTGATGTTAATTGGGAAAGGAATGTCGATAATAAAAATTCAATTTTTAGATATTGTTGGATTACTGAGAGGGGGGGTGAATCACTAATGAGAAATAATATTCCTTTTAACCACAATTTATATATTTTTTAACATCACCAATAGAAGTTTATCAACAATGTATCATATATCATAATCATAAATAATGTAATCATGAGAATCAAATCAACATCACATCACATAAAAAGATCATTACACCAGTATTTACATGGAAACCCAAATGGGAGAAAACCATGAAATTATTTTCTTATATATATTCAGAAGAAAACATTAATTAGAAGCACCAACTTCTGATTCTCGGGCTACGACTGGAAGGAGGCTCCAACCCCCTATTCTTGGGCTCCAAACTGAAGGAAGATACAACTCCCTGATTTTATGGCTCCAACCAAAAGGAGGCTACAACCCCCTAGGTTCTCTGACTACAACGGGAAGGTGGCTACAAGCACCTTTCCTTGCCCCATCCAACCACCCTGAAATATAAGGGCCAAATGTAGATAAACTGCCACTTTCACTGAACCTATAGTTGTAACTTGTTGGGCCTTGGAATTGTCATCTTTTTGTATCTTCTTTATCCTACTTTTTATCCCTTATTTCTCATCCATAACCTGTGTTAATGCTTATTAATATATTTTCATACTTATATGCAGATTTAGATCCAAGGTATTTTCCATTTGAATTTATTTAGTATTTGACATGAATTATGGTTAAACATTAGAGAAATATCATATTTGAATTTATCTGCAAAGACGATGTGTTAGATAGTTTGTTGTGTAGGATGTGATATCGAAGTATTTCGGTTCCCACTGTTGCAACTCAGTTGTTACAGTTTCCACGCTATTGCTACGAATCCCATGCAGTTGTTGCAACTCCTTATAGTAGTTTTTGCAACTCCGAGCACTATGCTGCAACTATGGAACATTGTTGCAACTCTGAGTACTCTTGCTGGAACTATGAACAGTGTCGCAACTACTGTGGTACAACTTTGAAAAATGTCGCAACTCTCGTGCTGCAACTCTAGAACATTGTTGCAATTTTGAGCAATATTGTTGCAACTCTGAGCATTGTTGTTGTAACTATGAATAGTGCCGCAACTCCCGTGTTGCAACTCTAAACAGTGTCACAAGTTCTGTTATTGCAACTTCAAGCACTGTTGTTTCAACTTTGAACAATGCCACAACTTTCGTGTTGCAACTTTGAACACTGTCACAAATCCCATGCTGCAACTCTGAATAGTGCCACAACTCCCTTGTTGTAACTCATGGTTGTTGTTACTCCAGTTTTCTACTATTCCTATGTAAAACCCTGGTTTCCCCCAGCTTGTAATTAATCATTAATTATGATCACCATGCTATGGAATGGAAACAATGTAAATGTATTATTGTTTAGATTGCCAATAACTGACTGTGGGGGTGAATCCTTGAAGTACTGGCCATGATATCACTAGAGAAAAGAGCGAGGAAATTGTAGAGAGGGTTCATTATGTCAAAATGACTCAAATTCTCTTTATTGAAATAATAAGCCTCATTCTGATCCCAAGGAAAAATCAGTTAATGAAAAAAGGACTGGTGTTTAAAAAATCAACTACACCCATGAATGGAAGCATGGAGAGTCTGGCTGAAGAGACAAAACACTGTCAGCCCGAAGTACCACAGAGTGCAATTTTCCTGCAGGACCAGACTGACCCGAGTTTCTTCTGACAGAAGGAACATGACAAGTCTAAAACCTCCTTGGGGAGGAAAAATGCGTGCAATAATACACACGAAGAGAGACAAGAAGGAGACACATCGGGAGGGGGTGTGCGATCAGGATATGATGAGAGAAAGAGGAGAGTGCAAGAGAAGCTACAGTTCATAGAAGAACTGAGAAATTAAATTGTTCTAGTTACATGAGAGAACAAAAAGGAGGACTCGTCGGAGATGAGGGTCGCGATCTTGATGTTGAGGAAGCATCTGATAAACCTCACAAAGGTTGTGATAGAGAGAGAGTCTCTAAGGAATCACAATAGTTTCCCCTAGTGATATCATGGCTTGGCACGGGGGTGGCCAAAGTTCTAGGAGTGAATGGCTCTGAGCCTACAGTTGGGTGGAGAGGTGAACACCCATAATAATTTGGATGGATGCCACTTGTAATAAACAAGTATTCTCATACCCTGTGAAAATGAACTGTAACTATAAATTAAGGTTGAATATTCCATGAACGTTTCAGGGATGTGCATGCTTGTTTGATGATTAGAATGCTTTTTTTTATTTTTCTTGGTTGTGTATTTAAGCAAGTAAGGAACTATATGGTTTGAACAATATTTGTACATGTAAATATTTGAGCCCCTGTAGTGTCTCAAATTAAAGGAAATAAACTATGATTTTGTTGACCATAGGCACAGTTTCATGTATGCATGTATTCACTTCCAGTTGTTTTGGGTGTCCTGGAAAAAGGGTCTTTTGAGCTCAGGAGAGGTAGTGTTCCCTCTAAGTTATAAATTCTAGGAGAAGTGCAAGAAGTGTTCCCACACTTCATTCGAAGCATTTGCAAGCTTAGAAGGTATAACTCTCGTAGAATGTAGACAAAGGGTGCATCCTTCAAACCACTTGTCTATGTGACTTAGGGCTCATTCTCACGTCCCTAACCAAATCACAATGAATATTTGGGCGTGTAGCCTCAAAACTTGTCAGGAAACCTCACATGACCAGTGTTGAGGAAAACATATGAATTATCTTACTCAAGCATTTTCGAATCTTGCCTGGCTAGGACAAGATAGTCGGGAATATCACTTGTTGGCACAGGGGCAGACCCAGGGTTCAACTCTTACAACACACCAACAAACCTTAACTACTTTCCCTTTTCGCAACACCTGCAAAGCATATGCAGTCTCACCAGAAGTAGCAATAGGGGGTTGCAGGACACATGTGTCTACAACCAGAGGAAATGCAAAGTGATTCCAAATACAATGCAAACAAGCTAGATATTCTTTACCACTTTTATGCTTACTTCGTGAAGTACATCTCTGATCTAACACAATAATGCAGTAACAGTATAACAGATAACAAATAACACAACATAAACCACAAAGACAATAAAATATACTTGGTTCACCCTCTCCCTAGGGCTACGTCCACAAAACTGTGTTTCTTGATTTATTATATGAAAACATACAGTTCTATCTACGCACTTAGTTGCATATCTCCTCTCTTTATCTCTTTATCTCTTTCTCTTCCCTCCCTGTGCACCCAGCTGCAAGTTTGATCTTCGCACCTAACTGAAGATCCAGAATACAGACTCAATATAGTTCTCGACAACAACAATAGCAACAAAAATGAATAATCAACCAATAATCAAGCTAGAACCAATGCTCTCGACTCTCCTAGACCTTTATTTATACATTAAATGACTCTCGGACAACCTTAGACCGAATCCTAGGTGTAAAAACCCTAGATCCAAAACCCTAGGTGCAAAAACCATAGTTCCACATGACCCGCGTTTTCAGGGCTTTGCCAGCCTATCCTTCCTCATTTTTTGCGAGGTGCTCCAAAGTATCCATTGGTGTCTTTTTCTGTTTGCTGAGTTTTCCATGATCCATCTTCTTTGATGCTTTATCTTTCTTGATCTTCTCTTCTAACGACTAGCTTTTCCTTTACTTCGCTCCTTCTTTTTTGCTTCTTCAACCACTTTGACCCTTCCTTGGTTTATGTGACTTCCACGTAGTTCTTACTTCACCTTTCTTCCTTAATCTTTGCTTCCTTACATAACCAAAGGCCAACATGCCCCCAACACTCACATGTGACTCGTCCCGAGTCACTGCAATATTGGACCTTTTGTTTTACTTTGACTGCAGACTACATAGAGTAGCCTATGCGTTCTACTTTGTCCCTCCCTATCGTGTGCATATTGTCTTTTCTATGTCTAGTACCTAGTTTCAACTGCACTTGGTACCTAGACCCTTCTTCCTTTGCTTTTACTAGGAGTTGCGAGGTAGTTGGTTGTCATAATACAACTTCAACTGACTACCGTTCACTAACCCATCCTTCCATTCTCCCTTAAGAGTTTTCAACTACGCAAATCCTCCATCTATAACATAGGCAACCTCAAATGGCCCAAGCCAATTTGTCTTGAACTTCCCTGGATGTTTCATGAAATTGTTGTCATATAACAGGACCAAATTTCCCTGCTTAAATGCTTTCCTCTTGATATGCCTGTCATGGTAAGACTTTTCTCATTCTTTTTGTACTTGCTGATGAAATCCTGCAATAAATCAATCTTCCTCCAGTTCGATCAACTACACAAGCCTATATTGAACAACGCCCGTGTCATCCATACCTGTAAATGTTGTAATTGTTAAACTAGGAACCAAGTATTCCATATGTACCACTGCTTCCAAGCCATATACTAACTTAAATGGGGTCTACGTAGTTAAATTTTTGCAAGTAGTTCTATAAGCCCATAATATTGTTGGGATTCTTAAATCCCAATCATCTTTGTTAACGCTGCAAATCTTGGTCAGCACTGTCTCCAAGATCTTATTGAAATCTTCGACTGTACCATTCGCCTGTGGGTGGTATGGAGTGCTCTTCTGATGGTGAACTTTGAATTCCTGAGTCAAGGCTTCAATAGTTTTTTTGATGAAGTGTGTGACTTGATCACTCAAAAGAATCTTCGGTCATCCAAATCTGGTTATAATATCCTCAAAGATGAACTGTGTAGCTGTAGTTGCACTACAGTCCTTAACTGCACTTGATTCTGCCCATCTGGTCAAATACTCCATGGCAGTGATAATGTATCTAGCTCCTGTGTGCTTCCCTGGTGTGTTGATAGGTCCCACAAAGTCAATGGCCCATTTCTCAAATGCTTGTAATGTTAATTGCAGTGCCAAAGGCATCTCATCCCTTCTGGAAGGATTTCCTACTCTTTGACATACATCTCAGGCTCTATAATATTCCTTAGCTTCCTTGTGTAAAGTAGGCCACCAAAGGCTAGCTCTGAGAACCTTCTGCATTGTTTCTTTCCCTGCATAGTGTCCTCCTGCGATGCCTTCATGTGCTTCTGTAAGAATCAATGGTCTTTCTTCCTCCATAACACATCTCCTTAGGATCTCATCTGGTCCCATCTTATATAACTATCCACCTATAAGTTGAAAGTCAACAACGCGGATGACCAACTGTTTCTTCTAAATAACTGTATATTTGCGAGGTTCCATCCCTGTGGACACGAAATGAACTATCTCAACGAAGTGATCATCAAATTTCCTGATGGCCAACAACTGTGCATCTGGAAGTGTATCCTCCAGGCTAATAGGTTCCTCTCCATGTTCTAACCTGGATAAGTGGTCAGGTCCTTTATTCATTCTTCTTGGCTTAGCCACAATATCAAAGTCATACTCCTGGAATAATAGTAGCCATTTGCATATTCTTCCTCCCAACACTGGCTTGTTGACTAAGTATTTCAATGCAAGATGATCAGTGAACATATTAAAATGTTCGCCCAACAAATAGTGTCTAAATTTCTGCAGTGCATATACCATAGCCAAGCCTTATCTTTCACTCATAGTATAGTTCCTTTCAGCTATAGAAAGCTTCCTACTTGCAAAGGATATGGGGTGGTCAATGTCTCCTACACCCGGCTGTGCTAAGACTACTCCTAATGCAATGGACGAAGCATCGACATGAACATTGAACTCCTTACCCCAATCTGGAAAAACCAAGATTGGACAAATCCTGATATTCATGCAATAGCTCTGTGATCTTGCTGATAGTAGCATCATCCCAATAATCTCCAACATTTTCAAACTTATGTGTTTTCTCTGTTCCAATATTAACCTTCTTAATTTTAAAGGGTTGTCCAATAAAAGGTAATTCAATCCCTGGCCCTTCTATGTCTCTTTTTCCTTTTGTTTCTAAAATGTTTACATCCCTCGGGTCATCATCCTCATCAACATTAATATTGTAGCAATCATGTAACTATTGAAGAGGTGCATTCCATTCATCTCTTTCTTGGGTAAGAGCAAGGTTAGGTGCCTCCTGAAATACCTTCTATCTTATAATTTGTAATGCCTGATCCACTGTAGGGTACTTACTTTAAAATAAAAAGGTAGCTATAATGTTCAAAGTTAATCCATACCAGTTTGTAGTGATGAGGCATAGTTCTGCTTGAAGATATTAGTTGATAGGTGTAGTATCCAAAGTGTTAATGAACTTATGCACCCATTGTTCTTTAGGAATGTTGCTCTAGGCCTCCTCACAACTTCGCATGTGGTCCTTAGGACAACTCTGGCCTGTGTAACAAACTTCACATCCTTCATCTTGGTATGAGAAGCACATTATCATCAAGGTACAACATTGTACCCACTCTGCGATGTTCTTCTTGTGTGTTCCCGACCATCTAGCTGGTGTTATTTTCAATGCTTCGTCTAGTGCCAACAAACTCTATTGTGCTGGTAAAATTCTCTCAAATTCAGCTAGAAATGTCTCCAAATGATTCAAACCATCAAATGTAGGAAGATTACTTATTTCTCTGCCAATCCAGTGAATTGCTCTGGTAAATATGGCGCATCGCCATGTGGAGACTTCATACATTCTATTCTGCTAGTTTTCCAGTGATTCCTCTGAATCTGATGAACATGCACTTTCACTTCGCCAACTTATATTTCCATCTGTTGTAGGATTAATGCAATCATGTTGTCTTGCTGTCAATTTGTAGATGTTTTCTATCTCATATGTGTGGTATTCTTCTCTGATAGGTTATGTGTATATGCGACCTTCATTTGGGTCTAGAGGTGCAATGACCTTAAGGCCATTCCCTTCGAATTTCATTCTTCTCTTCTTTAGGTCAACAACAGTCGAATTATTGAAAGCCTAATCAATTCCTAACAACACAAGATAAGGACAACTATCATTAATAATCTCAATCACTTCGAAGTCTGAAAACGTCCTTACCCTATCGATGTCTACAGGGACATACTCCAGTATTCCAAAGGGGCTCATTGCCTGCTGATTAGCCATCCTGAGAATGTTAGGGGAGTAAATCAATCTAGGTTTTCCCATCAGTGCCCAAGTCTGATTTTTCATAACGTTTACTTCTGATCCCAAGTCGAGGACCACATAGTCCACATCGTAGTCTCTAATCTGAGCACTAAGGTGCAATTCCTTGTTTGTCCTTATTTTCCTTGATACTTGATTCACAACTCTACTTAGCATAGGGTATATTCTTCCAATTTCATACTGTCTTACTAGGTGTTGTAGCTCCTGTACAACTTTTTCATCTTTAATCAAATTGATGCATGTATATAAGAATTCCATGAGATTTCTGACCTCTTTTCCTTGTTTAGCTAAGACAAACTGATCGAATGCTAGTGGCATTTCACATTCCCTTACTTCTAGTTGTGCCTTAGATGAAGAATCTTGTTCTCCTACAAATTATTTCCTTGCTTCTTCAAAAGTATGCCTCTCTCTCCTTGGATCAAACAACTGTGCCTTCTCTGCAGATCTTCTGATTCCTGATCCTTCTGCAATCTTTCTTGGAGCCATCCAATATTCTCTTGTAACATTGCCTCCTCTATTACTAACAACGAATCTAGGGTACTCACCGTAAGGTTTTGCTAATATCAATTGGACTTGTTGGTTTCCTCCTCGTCTCTCCTGAAGTTTGGCTAACAATACTGAGCACTCTTCGATAACATGATCAAACAAGTTACAATAGTTGCAAGTAGTACAAGGGTTCTGAAAGTCCCTTTCCAAATGTCTTGGCTATGCTCAGTTATAGAAAATGATCTAACCTCTGCCTTGACCCATACCTCTTCCTCATCCTCTTCCTTTGAATCCACCATGAGGGTTGAAGTTTCCTCTTCCTGGGGAGTTGAACTGCACATTATTTCCTTCTTGCTGAGCTTCTCCTTGAATTCTATATGTATCCCTTGATCTTTCATGCATGAGATCGTAAGCCCTACAAACCTTCTCATCATGCCCCACAGATTTATAGAATGTGCAGTAAAGATTGTGAAGTGTTTGGGCATACTTTTGCATGTAATAACATTCACCAGGGAGATGTCTAGTTCTACATACCTTGCACCAGGGTACAATAGATTTCTTCAAAGGTCTAGGCACTCTAGAAGCCAAATATTCATGAAATAGGGGACAATTTTCCTTGTCACGACCTTCTGATTTTCATCTGATACATCAGATATCTTCTCTTTTTCCCTTTCCTTTGTCCTTTTTTATATCTTCAACTTGTAAGGATAAAATAGTTAATTGATTTAGGATCTAACACATACCTAGATTGGATTCTCCTATAGGGGGTGCTTCTAATTTCATGGAAATATCCAGTGTTTCAGCCTGTGAAGCAACCTTCTGTTGCATCATAGGAACCATAATGTGTGGCAGGAAGGCGACAATGAACCATTCTTTATTCTATTCATCTGGTATTTTAAAAATTAAACAACATGTCAGAGTCTTAAACCTCTGATCAAACTCCCAAACAGGTTCAGTCACCTTCTACTTGATTTCCTTCAGCTCTGTAATGCATTGTGAATCCAACTTAGGCTTCTTGAATTCTACACTCAATGTAGTCTTAATGTCATTCAACAGTTTAGGTTGTCTAGGTCATAAAGAAAAATTCATATACTAGTTCAGAGAGAGATCCCTCAAGGTAGTACTAAAATGAGTTCTCTTAACAACTTCATTGGTGACTTTCTTAATGCTCCATACAGCTTCGCATATGAACCAATGTTGGTCAGGATCTTCAGATCCATCTCCTCTAAAAATAGGTAACCTGATTTCATTTTCCATAGATCTTCCTTGGTTTCTTGACTGAGTATGTGCTAAACTGCTTGTAACAGTACTCTAATTTCTCTGACTACTTTGGTTACTCTGGTTACTCAATGTTGCTAAAACAACAGAAGGAGTGATAGTACTTACTTCGACAGTAGGCACAGTTCCTAAAGTTTCTGGTTCTTCCTGACAAAGTTCTTTATATCCCACTTCCTCTGTTCTTGCAGACTCTAAATACTCTTCGTCTGTTAGTTTTGTTTCTTACCCACTGTAGAATTCATCGTCTCCGTAATTTTGCTTAAATAGGTTCGCGAGAGGAACCTCTCTAAATGACCTCCCACTGTGTGTGTGTCCAGCCTCTGTGTCGTTGTCGCTATCTGAATTCTTGAACAATATCTTCATTGTATCTTCAAGGTATTCTTCTCGTGCAATAGCATTTTAATCTTTAGCTTCAAGAAGTGTAGAAACTTCCCTCTAGATCCCTTAAAGAAATACCTTTCTGCTTGACTATATGATTTTACTATGTTAATAGCAAACTCAACAATGTATCCTCCAATAGTGCTATCAAACCAGAGATCCACTTCCCTAGACACAACATTATCAACTCTCTTGACTTTCTTGATCAACGTTGTTGTCCAAACCACAGGAGTTCTAGATGTGATCTCAAATTGGGTATCTGCTAATTTGGCTAACCACTCCTATAACTCCTTATGAACTCCTCCAAAGAAAATATCGTGTATGTCGGTAAAGATGTACCTTCCCACCCAATATTCTGTACTAATGCTAGGATTCTTTTTCTGAGCTTCAGCGAAGTCATTTTCTTGTTCTTCTATCCACTTCTGAATTTTTGTCTTCGATGGAAACCACCTTGACATTCCCTCATGAAGATCCTGGTCCCGACAATAAAACCATTTTGTTGGCATAGGGGAAGACCCAAGGTTCAACTCTTACAACGCACCAACAAACCCTAACTACTAGCCCTTTTGGTAACACCTGCAAAGTAGATGCAGTCTCACCCGAAGTAGCAATAGGGGGTTGTTGGACACGAGTGTCTACAACCAGAGGAAATGCAAAGTGATTCCAAATACAATGAAAACAAGTTAGATATTCTTTACCACTTTTATGCTTACTTTACGAAGTATATCTCTGATCTAACACAACAATGCAGTAACAATATAACAAATAACAAGTAACATAACATCAACCACAAAGAAAATAAAATATACGTGTTACACCCTCTCCCTAGGGCTACGTCCACAGAACTGTGTTTCTTGATTTATTATATGAAAACATACAGTTCTATCTGTGCACTTAGCTACAGATCTCCTCTCTTTCTCTTTTTCTCTCTTTCTCTTCCCTCCTTGTGCACCCAACTGCAGGGTTGATCTTCGCACCTAGCTGAAGATCCATAATACATACTCAATACAGTTCTCCACAACAACAATAGAAACAACAATGAATAATCAACCAATAATTGAGCTAAAACCAACTCTCTCGACTCTCCTATATCTTTATTTATACATTACATGACTCTCTAACAACCTTAGACCAAATCCTAGGTGTCAAAACCCTAGATCCAAAACCCTAGGTGCCAAAACCCTAGGTCCACTTGACCCGTATTTTCAGGGCTTCGCCAGCCTGTCCTTCCTCCTTTTTCGCGAGGTGCTCCAAAGTATCCATTGGTGTCTTTTTCCTCTTTTTGAGTTGTCCACGATCCATCTTCTTTGATGTTGTATCTTCCTTGATCTTCTCTTTTAACGACTAGCTTTTCCTTTACTTCGCTCCTTCTTTTCTTCTTCTTCAACCACTTTGACCCTTCCTTGGTTTATGTGCCTTTCGAACATTTTTTACTTCACCTTTCTTCCTTAATCTTCGCTTCCTTGCATAGCCAAGGGCCAACATCACCCTATGCTTTATAGCCTCAAAATAATTTCCCAACCCACAAGTATTAATTAACAGGGCTTACGATGATTTATTAATGAAAATAATATTGCAAAAATAAAATAAAACTTTATTTTAGTTTCTAAAATGTATGCACATTATAGAAAGTAAATATGGAGATCGAAAAGAAAAAGTGACCAAGTCATAAATACACACAAATGGGATAGAATAACTATCTGATTTATTTCATTCCAAGATATCAAAAGTGTTTTTCTCTTTACAAAACCCTATGAGAGCATGGACCAAAGTCTAACTTGGAGATCCCCGATGAACACCATACAAAAGGAATCTGACAAGAAGTAAAAACTGAAAGTTATAATCTGGATCATCTTGCCACATACTGTTGCCAATTTGACTTTGCAAAATATCCTTTATCATCTATGAAATTCAATCCATAAACAGACAAGTATACACAGACTATCAAGGATGGATCAACACCTCTAAAACAAGCATTTGAATGATATGATTCAACTTTGAACCTTGTTTTCTACAATAGGACCCTACTGTCGAAAAGAGAATTAGGCTTTGAATAAGTCAAGAATGAATGAAAATTGAACTATCTCATGAAAACAAAAGAGCAAACCTTAGTCTTTCTTTCTCCTTCTATTATCCTTTTGTTCTTTCTTCTCATTTGGCTTTTATGAATTCAAAATAAGTTGCAGTAGTTCAACTACTTTCTTTATTTAAGTTAGTTAAACTTAACTAATTTTAGTTTAGGAGAAATAATAATAATAATAATAGTTAAGGGTCTTTATTTAATAATAAATAAGTAGGTGGGACCCTTTGTGACTCCCTTCTTTTATTCTTTTAAAAAATAAAACACAATTGGGTAATTCTAATGTCCCCCACCTCTTAGAGAGGTGATGTGGAGATTCAGTGGCCTGGGCACCCCCACTAGGTCATAGTCTTACACTGAAGGGGGAAGTCAAGGAGGCTAAAGTTATATATTTAAGTTGACTTAAGAAAGGAAAAGGGATTAAGGGTAAAAGATAACTCAATAGAAGAATAGAAGATTAACCCTGGGAGTTAACCTAACTCAACAGAGAATTAGAAGGAAAAAAGTATAAGTAAGAGGCTGGGGCGCACCTATTAGGCATTCTGGTTTTGGATTAGCATTTGCTATTGCTCTTGAGCATTCAGTT
>ML793149.1:47010-86406 GCA_009831015.1 Picea engelmannii
ACTGAAGGGGGAAGTCAAGGAGGCTAAAGCTATATTTTTAAGTTGACTTAAGAAAGGAAAAGGGATTAAGGGTAAAAGATAACTCAATAGAAGAATAGAAGATTAACCCTGGGAGTTAACCTAACTCAACAGAGAATTAGAAGGAAAAAAGTATTAAGTAAGAGGCTGGGGCGCACCTATTAGGCATTCTGGTTTTGGATTAGCATTTGCTATTGCTCTTGAGCATTCAGTTTGGGGGTCTTGCTGTACAAACCCTTGTGAGCAACTCAGTGGTGAAATATCCACTCACCTTGTTCCGCAGCTTGGTCTCGGGGATGAAAGACTCCTCCACACCATTCTAGTCTTAGCCCATCTCCATCTAGTGCTTTAGAAGGTAGAAGGCCATACTGTTCTTGTGTTTCCAGCAAGGGCGCACCATCATCTAGAGGGAGGTTCGATCCAGCTTATCCTGAGGGCCTGGGGCCATTCTGACAGTTGGGTTTTGTTTGCAGGGGTAGGACCATCAATTTGAGGGATTTTCTAGAGGGTTATCATCATTCTACATTTGTCTGCAGATTGGGATGTCTTGGAGCCATAGGGGACATCCTGTGATTCAGTAAAACTCAGATCTAGGGAGCTCCTCTTGAGATCTGAGTCCGAAACTTATCCCACGGGATTCTCATAGCCCGATCTATATTCTTGGAGAGTTTCAGAGCATTTGGAGGTCTCCTTCATCAGGGTCGAACTAGCTAGGGTTTCAGTCATCTAGTGGGGTGCACCATTCAGTGGAGGAATTCATATCCACAGGGTTTGAGAGTGGATTTGGGAATTTGGACATCTGGGTTGTCCTTACAGTTGCCCGATCTATCATTTGGCATATTTCTCAGGATGATTGGACACTTTTGGTAGTAGGGCCGAATTATTGAGGGCTTCAACATTCTAGCAGGGCGTGGCACTTTCCAGCTTGGAGGTTGAGCATTAGTACGGCTCAGATCTACTTGATTCAGTCTTCATTGTATATCCAGCCTTTGGAGGCTTATTTTGTATTCTCAGGAGCATTTTGTAGCAGCTCATATTTATTACTTGTTCGACCATCTAAGGTTTATGCCAGATCGACCATCTATTGTATTGATCTTACATTGCTCATAATAAAAAGGTCGGATCTTTGCTTGTGCTTCTACATCTTGAATACATTGTGATCTTCATGTGTTGATGAATCTTGTATGCACTTAATAACTCAATAAATACCTGCACATCAATAGATCAGTAGTAGTTAGTGATTCCAAGAAAATATTTGGCTTGGGATCATTACAGTAATCATTTAAACACATGCCGCCTTGTAACTCCCTTAAATACCTTCAAATTTTTCATATTTAAATATCATAAATAATTCAAATCATATCCAAAAAATATGTAAATATCCACATAATCCACAATATCCAAAAAATAGCTTGCTGACCAAAATTTTCTGCAGCCCACTGTCTTCAACAATTCAATCATAAAAACACATAAATTAAAACCCATACTTGCCACTCTGAGAGGAAATCCTGCTTTTATCACTATTGTCCCCTTTTGACTTCCCGGAAGTATCCTTTGGTTGATTCAAACCTTCAGGTTGTATCTCACTAATAACATGGGAACAATCATCCTTCAGATGCACACAGGAGGACACTGATTTGGAAGAGTCATTTGAAGGAGAGGAAGTGGAGGCAATGACTTTTCCTTGATCTTGCACATGGGGGACATCAGTTTTGATCCTTTTACTAGCATGAGAGGATTGAATAGGTGAATGCATAGGGGCAATTTGAACATTAGGATTTACAGGTGGGGGAGGAGGCAATGACAAATTGGGCTAGCCACGATCATGAGAGACTGTAGGATTTGCAATCTCTTGCCATCCATCATTTGTAAGGACTTCTGGTTGCAAGGACACATGAGGAGGCACATGAATACCAGGGATGTTTTGAGGCTGGAAGGGAGGTCTCTCTAGTCGAGGTCATACTATTCCTTTCCTGATCTAGTTGAAGAACCTAGCTTGAAACAATTGGTTCAACTCATGGGGGTCAACATCAAAATGAATAGAGAATCTAGGCCTTATAGGCCCTCTGTTCCAGTTACCTCTTCCTTTATTATTTCTTCCATGTTTTCCCCTACTGAAGAAACTCATCCTGTATGCAACAATTCATCAGTAAATAGCCCTTAATAGAACATACATGACATTCTTCTTGCATGAAACAAAGTTTGGCTCAGAAATTGACATGATACCCATGCAAATCAATCCATAATAAATTATTTAATAATTTCCAAGTGAGAAGGGGGTGGATATGGTTCATGGAACATCTGGAGGGAGTGTAATGAGCGAAAAAGTGATATAATAAGAGGGGACGAATACACGAGTACTGATCAACAATAAATAAAATAATTTAATAGTGCAACCAAATACCAAAAATATCAGTTACCAACCATTATTGTGTCATATCCTTTGTCATTGTTATACAAAGTTTTTTAATTTATTTTATAGAACAGGGCTGCCAAAAATGATAATGGGATTATGAGGGGGGTATAATGAGAAAAAAGTGGTAGCATGAGAGGGAATAAAATATGGATATTGTTAATAAAAATAAATCAAATCAAACAATCAACCATAACTCTGTTCCAACTCCATAATCCAATAAGCATTCACTTTTAAAACCAAAACCATTTAAACTGTCACTTCTTTTACATATTTCTTGTTGACCCCAATATTAACCACCATCTATCGATTTTGCAAACATTGTTCGACATAATAAATTGGGCATTAAAAATCATAATCAAGCCCCAATTGAATCACACACAGGTGTTCATCCAATACAATCAACATAAGTATTGTTTCGAAATAGAATTCAACCAATAACATTCAACTCTAAGCCTAAGCTTCTCGTAAATTTAACATGAAAAAACTTATTTTAAAAATTGCCCAACAAGAGACATAGCCAAATCGTGCCCAATCGACCAAGAAAACACACAGTGCTCTTTACCTTTGAATGGATTTGTAACGATACCAAGATCATTATTAGGGTTTAAACACAACGCACAAATATTAATAACATATGGCTCAATCAAGGGATAAGTCCTCGAAGACACAGACAACTCGTGCCCTTTTCAAATTCACCACAGACACATAAACTTTAACAATATTATTAACAGTGAGGGTTATCAAATGACATTCAACCACCCTCAACAGAGAACAAGAGGAACAAACTATTAAAAGCATTGTAAAGAGAATGCCCACGAACAACCCGTGGCCAACCAAAGCACATATAAATATTCCATTAAAGATCCGGGTGATACTAAACCCGACTGTGCAATGCTTCCCAACAATAATGAGGGAAATTCCATGATACATAACAGCTCGAGGCTTGACCAAGACAGGGAAAAAAACACTCCAACTCTTAACAGTTCACATTGCAACACGGAGAAATGAAACATATCACCCACATAGACAAAAAGGAGTGGAAACACTTAACACCAATACTGGTTGTAAAACCCATGTGCAAAGCTCAGAGCTTTCTAAACTATAATCATAATTTCCAGAGAGAACCAACCCAAAAAAACCCCAAGCTAATTGAACATGCCTTTCTCAGCTTTAACCAAGAAACCCTTGCGCAGACTACACACAACAAGGAATAACCATTTTTTTTTTTTTTAAATGCCAACAGTCTAGAATATTCACAAGAATAACCCATGGACACATTATTGATACACAGTCCAAAAAATTAAGGAAACCACAGACCTCAAGCAATTATGAGCCAAAAATCAATTTATAACGTAGAGGAACCATTATGGATGGAAAATAAGGAACCATACCTGGAAAATCTTGCTCGAGGGAGAGAGTTAGACTGTATCCTCCTTCACAACCAAAAATCATGGAGCATCAACAAACACTGGAGCCAAACAAACCAAATGCAAGTATGGCTAGGGTGACGAGCTTGAGGGTTGTTTGAGTGACGTGCGGTAAATGCACGTTGCTTCCTTCACCAACCTCATTCAATTCAACAAACAAGCCAACCAACTCACCATAACATTAACCATTAAATCAACCATATCTCCCATTTCTATATCCCATTGCATAGTGCGCCACCCAAGTAATGTCAAAATATTTTAACAATAACAATGTGCCATAATATTACCCATGTGCTTCCACATATATCTTTTAACAAAGCACATAATTCTAGCAACAAGGGTTTATACACCCTTTTTGTCACAATAATACATAACATTTGAGTTTGTGTATTGTTTTTGTTTAAAAGAGCTCCCATACCATCCCTTTGTATAAAATCATATGTAAAATAATCAATCCATGTTTAATGCAATGTAAAACAAAAACTTGTAATAATATTTTAATCCATAGGACAACCATAATTTGTGAGTGATCATCAAACTATAGAATACTATGTTGGCATCATCATAATAGCAAACAAATATATAAGCGCAACATATCCATCATAGCGCCACTAGTCTACAAGGGGGTCCCACCTACTCGTTTATTATTATTATTATAAATAAATAATAGAGCTTGGCAATCATTTGTGAGAAGTATTCATCATTGCAATTTTAAGCGTCAACAACCAGGACCATGGAACCCAGTGCTATGCCCAACGAGAGATAATCATTTTGGCTTCGAAACTCCGAGATTTCAGAGCTCTGGTATGCTATGAATTTACAACCTCCGAAATCAACCAATGGTAATCTGCTGGTTTGGTTACCCGTGAGGTTGATCGACATATGGCGGTCTCTTAACCATGACCGTGGGATCTGTCTCACTGATTAAACCCCGACCCACTTACCAGTCACGAAGTAACACGATACGTAGATCCAAGGATACTCGGTATCTTCCCTGACCATTGGATCTATGTCGTGGTCAGTCCGACGCTGACCACTTCGGAAGAACATAGTTTTCATAACACCAAAACCCCAGAATGTCGGAGTTGTGAATTACTGTGAGCCATGGATCTGGGGAGTCCATTGGGAACCCCTCCCAACTGTCCGATCAACCAATTGAAGGATTTGTGTATATCACTTCGACAAAGTCTTACTCCGGGAGAAAAGGAGTGTTAAGCGGGTAGAACCCCCCAACGTCAGACTCACGAAGTGACCAGAGTTGTAGATCTAAAAATTATTCGGGACCTTTCCTAGCTGTTGGATCTAAGTCATAGTCAGTCAGATATTGACCACTCTGGGAGAAAGGGAGTGTCAAATGGGTATAACCCCGAACACCGAAGTCTCGAAGTAACACAAACCGTCGATCCAAGGACACGTCGAGATCCCTCCTGAACATTGGATATATGTTGTGGTTATCCTGACACTGACCACTTTGGGAGTAAAGAGGAGATTACATAGCCAAATCCCCTGAACTCTGAAGTCACGAAGCAACGAAGGCCGTATATCTGGGGATCTACGTGGAAATGTTTCAACCATGGGATAAAATTAGTGGGAGGTGGCTAGCAGGATTTCAGACTTCAGGGCTCTGGGTGATTTCACAAATAGTTGATATTAGAGGCTCAAGAGGCTGTCCATCCAGAGTGACTTGGCACACTGACATCACCTAGGGTGACATGGACCCATGCTTAGCATACCACGTGTCACCTTGATTCATGATTTTTACAAGACTTATATTCCAATTGGAACATGACACGTGTCACCCATTTATAGGGCCATGTGTCATATTTTTCCTTTGTCGCATGTCACCCCCTAATGCACAGTTGTTTGACCTAATGGCTATTGGGACCCCGACAATTCAGGAGTTCAGAACTTCAGGAGGTTTAGTATGTTAGGAAGTATGCTCCAAAAGGGTTGAAGGCCAAAGCTATGTGGCAGTACCTCGGGAGTTCAGTAATTTGGAACTCTAGGAGGTTTAGGATGTTAGAACGTATGCTCCAAAAGAGACGAAGTTCGGAGCTACATGGCAGGATTCCGGAACTTCAAAACTCCGGGACTATTTCATACATGGATAGGAAGGACCAAGGGCCAAAGGCCCGGTGATCGCGAAGGCACGGGGAAAATCCCCTATAACCGCCTATCCAACAACCATGTCATCTCTAAGGGATGAAAACCATGGTCTATTCCATGCCATGTAGAATGGTATGAATAATGCAATCCCATGTGGGTGCCACGCGGCCTTTGACCAATGATGCCTGAAGAGATTCGGAAGGGCATAACTTCCAATCTGAAGATCGGATTTGAGCATGGTAATAGTCATTGGAAATCTCTTGACAAGAAGAAGGTGATAAATATCTTGTGAAGAGGATTCAAGATGATGGAGGAAAGAAAAATTTTGATTCCCCATCCCTTAAAAAGGTACTTAAGTGGTTGGGTGTGTTAGAAAGTGGTATCAGAGCAGGAAACAACACTTGTTCTTCTTGGTCTCACGAAAGAGTCAAGTGATTATTTTCTTTCTTAAAAAAATTTAAGGGAGAGGGCACCCTGCCTTACCCTACCTAGCAGAACATGATTCAAACAAAGGCCTAGATGGTTTGGGGAATAGTCACGAGACTAGTTTACTAAGACTAAGATGAGCCTGATGAGAGTATTACTATCGTACATAAATTATCCGTACAAGTTCCTTGAGGAGAAGGATGCACATCAAAATTTAGTTGGGATTTTACCCAACGAGATTGAATCATGATAGACTTTGGCAGAAGAAGCCTATCATTCCTTTGGAGAAATGATAGCCAATCCTACAAAAGTGGGATTTTGTCGAGGGGAATTAATAATAAAACTTGGATGCAAATGGCATAAACTTTTTTTATGGAGTATTTGAGTCCAAAAAGAAAATAGACTGAATAGGTGGCAGTAGTTACCTAAAAGTGGGATTAATGAATCCTTCATTAATTAAAAGTGTTGATTAAATAGAGGATTTGGAAATGGGAGTACAATCCTCCGTGCCTAGAGAAATTATGGAAGTAGGTGAGATCATCCTACTTGACATGTCATAACTGAAAATAAATTCCTACTGGGATAAATCCTCCCTTGTAAAATAAAAGAAGTCATGGAAGGAGTGGAATGACATGAGCAAATTCAAAAGCTCATGGTTGTGATAAAGAAGTGTAAATCAGTATTATCTAAGGTTAGGTCTAAGCATGAGAATGCAAGAGGTAAGTAAGTGGAACCTGTCTACACTGTAGACATGGGTATAATGCTTGGTGCACGAAGATATGTTGAAATGCATATCATAAGGATAGAGAATACATACGAAATGCATATATACTTATTATAGTATGCCATTGAATGTAAAATATGGTAATCTCATAGATCATATGGTTAGTGAAGATCTAACTATGGCAGCATAAATAAAAGTTTTATGATGTTGAGTACATATTGCCTTATGAGGATAAGGTAGAATAGTAAATGAAATGTTGATCCTGAATGTGGTAAAGGAAGTGTTGGGACACTTCCAAAGGACTAATGGGTCAAGTTGACATCTAGAGGTGGATGATATCCATATAAGGCAAGGCTTGGTATACTCAAGTAGTAGTGAGAGGGAATCTAGAAAAGGATTCCCTTGATAAAAACGTTTTTTAACCAAAAAAATGGTTTGAGGCATGAAAACGAAGATTGATAAGCTATCTTGTTGCCTTGGGCATTGTTGGAATTTCCCATATGGTATTTATAGATTGTTGAAAAAAATTATACTAGTTGAGGAAAAAATGCCTTCTTACTGGTTGTTGTCGTATGGAAAGGGGGACATAGTTATGATTATGTCTGTTAAACTTGCCATGTGGATATCATGTGAATGACTACAAGCTCTCAACAGAGAGAGCAAATCAGTGTTGAGTATATCTATGAGACTTGTCATAATAATGGCAGTAGGATCCTTGGGAGGAGGATCTAGAAGTATGATATGTCCACGTGTATGAGTGACATAGAAAAGGTGCAAGAAGTGAGCTTGCATGATGAATGTTTAGATGTTTTTATTTATGCCTGAGTGCATGGATTTAATGCTTCGTAAGGTTGCTTGATATAAGGACCGATATTAACACCAAATAGATATGAATGAATGATGTTAAATGTGAAAATGAAGCACATGTATGATGCATGAGCGAAATGTAAGGAAAGAATTTCACTTGCCCAGATTGAATGAATACCATGGATGCATGGCTGACTCTATTCTAAAGAGTCATGGAAGTTTTGTTTTGGATGATATCTTAAGGGGAATGTGCTCCATTCCCTCAGGAAAGGCTAGTATAAAAAGATGAAATATTAAATGAGCAAGGATGCTATGTTGTCATGATAAGAGGAAAAAAGATTATGCCTTTGACGATAGCATGAGAATGACTGTGAACAATCATGAGTTGAACGATTTTAAAGTAAATATGTATGTGAGATGTGAAATATACATATGGTAGCTACACATAGGCTTATGATTATGCATGTGGTTAAGTACATCATGGATGTAAATTAAAAAAACAAGGAATATGTGTGGATAAATAATTTGGATGCATAACAAAGATGCATGTTTATATTCCTTATGGAAATATTTGGTAAACAACTGAAGCTAACTCAAGGTTGAGGCCATCATATATAGTGAAGGATATGCAATAAGGAAGTTTCATGTTGAAGGAGTTCCTTATGGAGGAAATGTGTGAAGACTCTGTCAGGTGAACAAAGTCACCACCTTAATGATTGTTGAGAATTGAGTAGTGGGATGCAAGAATATGTATACATATAAGAATCTTGGATTACATTCTAAAACAAAATGTATGAGTGGAAGACTAAAAAATGAATGTTGACCATTCTGATAACTGAATGGTAATGTGAAGAATGCACAGGTTCGTGATTCATTGTGAACAAAAGGTTTGTTGTTGTAGCATGTTGATTTACCAATAAGGTTGAGGTGAACCTAACTAAGACTTCTCAAGGAAAAGAGCATGGAGATCACAATAAGAAGTAAATTGCAGAAGCAAAGAAAAGGAAAAGGTAGAATACTTTTCTCATCTTAAAAACTCTAAATTCTTAATAGAGTTGTATTCCTTAAAAGAACAGTTGTGAAAACAAGTACAATTGGTAAAGGAAAGTAAACCAGTGAGTATGTTTAAATGAATAGGCTTGGTTGAGCCGTGATAAGTAAAGGCAGTGAGGCCTTGGAAAATAACTCTATTGGACTGAAAGTCGAGGGCTATGTAGAAGGAGTTGGACGAGGGAAGAGTTCCTTGACCCATTTCTTGTTGTTTATTGTATTTCTCTAGTACGAGAGATTGATTTACTAATAAAAGTAAATGTTTTGACATCATAGTGATGATGGTTGTATGACTATAGAAACAATTGAGAATTCTTTGTGTTTCACTCATGGAAACATTAAGGATAATGTGATGAAGTTCATAAAGATATGCTAGGACATATCTGAAAAATGTTTTATTGATTTGAAGGCTATGATACAAGCATTTTTATCTACATGATGGCTAATATATTTGTGGTGTATGTCATGTGTAGAAATGAATTGGAGCTGTTGAGAAAGATAGTTTCCAATGATGGACAACCTCAAGAAGAGGAAGTATATGATGGTCGAGGATGAGTTATAATCCTTGCAAGAAAATACATGAGTAGGGAGTACCATGGGTACAATGACCAATCTAGGGATATTGGGGATAAAGGTGCTCATAGTTACCACATTACATGAATGCATTGAGGAAATACATGTTTGCATAAGAGGGCAGATAATGGATTGCCCATTAAGGAAGGAGGACCTTCTAATACTCTACTTGAGCTATAGATGTGTCAAAGAAAAGAGAAGTTGGGTGGACATGAGTGTTGCCCCCCTGGTTACTAATGAAAGAAGAATGCTTGGGGGAATTCAAGAGAAAACTTGTAAGTTTCATATGTGTTGATTTGGGGTCGTGATCACCCTGTAGCAGGAAGCATAGTCATGATACAATAATGAATGAGAATGATTAAACCCTATGGATAAGAGGTTGGTTGAGCTCAAACACACCATGAAAAGGTGCTTTCCATAAGTGTGCAAAATTAAACCCAATGTGAGGGAACATTGGGTATGAATGTAGCCATGAATATTGGCACATGGATTAAAGTCGTTTCACAATTAAAATTGCATTGGGAAAATTTAGTGTGTTGAAAGGATGCATATGTAAATAATGATATATCCTTTTTCCTTGTACCCTTGAATAGATGAAAATGACTTGGACTATTAGTATGCATAGTTTTGAAAATATAATGTGCAGGAAAACTAACAATTTGTTTGGCTGAGGAATGTTGGAATTGCAGGAAGAAAAGGGTCTTGGATATGGCAATGTTGTAAGCCCATAAGGAAGACAAATTGCTTGTTGAGATAAAATGCTATGGGGAGGAAAGTACCATACTTGTGAATCTGATTCCTGTGTGGAAAAGATCTAAAAATAAATGTGGAATTTGGAAATCTGTGGGTGACAGATTTGCAAGAAAATTATGAATTTGAAATTGATGATAATATGTCATAATTTCTTTATACCTGTGATATAGGTGAGACAAAAAATATTTGTCTTTGAAGGATAGGTGAAGGCTATCAAGCTAGAAAGCATGAAAAATGCTACTATTGAGATAGGAGAACCCTGTGGTGAGCCATGATCATCCTAAAATATGTTGTGTTGTGGAAACACAGGCTAAAGGGATGTCTTGGAAGAGAAATTCTGAGGGACGCCTCAACTGTAAGGCTCGATGAAGTCTCTAGAACTCTTCTTGTGCAAGAAATCCTTGGAAATGCAAGATGGATCACCTGAAAAACTGTATAGCAGAGAAGGGGATGCCTAATCCAGGGACTGGAGGGTGAGTGACTACAAGGAAGAAGGGACTTTGATAAATCTCATACACTATCGCTTGGGATCATGCACATAATGGGTATGTACAGGAAAAACAATGAGCCAAGGTAACAAGACAACCATGTGGATGCAAATGCATGAACTGCACAGACAAGTGTTGTGCTATATTATGAAAATTTTCCTCTTGAATTTTGCACAACGATAAAATGTTTTCATGTGAAATTGTGATTAATATACTTGTTGTCCAAGATTATTGAAGGCAGGTGATAAAGACCGAGAGTCTGGAAAGGACCTGACCAAGAAAGAGGATCAATATTTCTGAAGCAACTGAATGACAAAGGCATGAAAGGTGTTACTAAGAAAGAACATCAAGGACGATCTCCCTTTTTAAGGGGGAGGGGATTGTAACACCCCTGTTTCCCCCATATTGTAATTAATCATTAATTATGATCACCATGCTATGACATGGGAACAAGGTAAATGTATTATTGTTTAGATTTTCAATAACTAACTGTGGGGGTGAAGCCTTGAAGTACTTTCCATGATATCACCAGAGGAAAGAGTGAGGAAACTGTAGAGAGGGTTCATTATGTCAAAATGAATCAAATTATCTTTGTTGAAATAATAAGCCTCATCCTGATCCCAAGGAAAAATTAGTTAATGAAAGAAGGACTGGTGGTTAAACAATAAACTACCCCCATGAATGGAAGCATGGAGAGTTTGGTTGAGGAGACAAAAAAATGTCAGCCTGAAGTACCACATAATGAATATTTCTTGCAGGCCCAGACTGACCAAAGTTATTTATGACAGAAGGAATAGGACATGTCTAGAACCTACATGGGGAGGAAAAATGTGTGCAATAATACACACGAACAGAGACAAGAAGGAGACACACCGGGAGGGGTTGTGCGACCGGGATATGCTGAGAGAAAGAGGAGAGCAAGAGAGAAGCTCCAATTCAGAGAATAACTGAGAGATTAAATTGTTTCGGTTATAGGAGAGAAAAAAAAAGAGGAATCCTCAGAGATGAGGGCCACGAGCTTGATTCCAAGGAATCATATGATAAACCTTGCAAAGGTTGTGACAAAGAGAGAGAGTCTCCGAGGAATCACAATATTTTCCCCTACTGATATCATGGCTTGGCATGGGGGTGGCCAAAGTGCTAAGAGTGAATGCCTCTGAGCCTACAGTTGGGTGGAGAGGTGAACACCCATAGTCAGTTAGATGACTTCCACTTGTAATAGATAAGTATTCTCATACCATGTGAAACTGAACTGTAAATGTAAATTAAGGTTGAATATTCCGTGAACGTTTCAGGGATGTGCATGCATGTTTGATGATTAGATTGTTTTTCTTTATTTTGATTGGTTGTGTATTTAATAAAGTAAGGAACTATATGGTTTGAACATGATTTGTCCACGTAAATACTTGAGCCCCTATAGTGGCTAAAATTAAAGGAAATAAACTATGATTTTCTTGACCATAGGAACAGTTTCATGTATGCATGTCTACACATCTAGTTGTTTTGGGTTTCCTGGAAAAAGGGTCTATTGAGCTCGGGAGAGGTAGTGAGAGGGTGCACAAAGCCTATGCAAGTTGGGTAGAGGTTAATAACTCTCTAAGTTCTAAATTCTAGGAGAAGCGCAAGTGTTCCCACACTTCATTCGAAGTATTTACAAGCTCTGAAGGTGTCATGCTCATAGAATGCAAACAAAGGGCACATCCTTCAAACCACTCGTCTATGTGACCGAGGGATCATGCTGATGACCCTAAACAAATCATGGCGAAGATTTGGTGTGTATCCCCAGAACTTGTCAGAAAACCTCATATGACTAGGACCATGGAACCCAGTGCTATGCCCAATGGGAGCTAATCCTTTTAGCTTCGGAACTCTAGGAGTTCAGAGCTCTAGGATGCTATGAATTTACAACCTTCGAAATCAACCAAAGGTAACCTGCTAGTTTGGTTATCCATGAGGTTGACCAAAATATGGTGGTCTCTTAACCATAATCGTGGGATCTGTCTCACCGATTAAACCCTGAATCACTTACCGATCATGAAGTAACGTGAGCCGTAGATTTGAGGATACTCGGGATATTCCTTGACCGTTGGATCTGCATCATGGTCAGTCTAGCATTGACCATTTCGAGAGAACAAAGGTTTCAAAACACCAAAACCCATGAATGCTGGAGTTGTGAATTAATGTGAGCCGTGGATCTTGGGATTCCATTGAGAACCCCTCCCATCCGTCTGATCAACCAATGGAAATATTTGCGTATAACACTTCGATGAAGTCCTACTCCCGGGGAAAAGGAGTGTTAAGAGGGTAGAACCCCCAAACATCGAACTGACGAACTGACAAGAGTTTTAGATCTGAGGATGCTTCGGGACATTTCCTGGTCATTGGATCTAAGTCATGTTCATTCTAGAGTTGACCACTCTGGGATAAAGGGAGTGTTAAATGGGTAGAACCCCTGAACGTTGAAGTCGTGAAGTGACATGAACCGTTGATCCAAGGACACGTCGAGATCCCTCCTAACCATTGGATCTATATTTTGGTCAGCCCGACGTTGACCACTTAGGGTGTAAAGAGGAGATTACATAGCCAAATCCCCGAACTCCGAAGTCGTGAGGCAATGGAGGCCATAGATCTGGGGATCTACGTGGAACTGTCTCGACAGTGGGATAAAAGTAGTGGGAGGTGGCTAGCAGGAGTTCAAAATTTGGGGCTTCGAGTGATTTCGCAGGTAGTTGAGATTAGAGGTTTCTGGAGGTTGTACGTCCAGAGTGACATGGCACATTGACGTCACCCACAGTGACATGGACCCATGTTTAGCATGACATGTTTCACCTTGATTCATGCTTTTTACAAGTCTTATATGCCAATTGGAACGTGACATGTGTCACCCATTTATAGGGCCATGTGTCATCTCTGTCCTTTTCTACGTGTCACCCTCTATTGCATGGTTGTTTGACCTAATTCCTATCTAGACCCCAGGAGTTTGGGTGTTCAGAACTCCGGGAGGTTTAGGATGTTAGAATGTATGCTCCATAAGGGTCGAAGGCTGGAGGTACGTGGAAGTAACTTGGGAGTTCGGAAGTTCAGAACTCCAGGAGGTTTAGGATTTTAGAACATATGCTCCAAAAGGGTCGAAGGCCAGAGCTACGTGGTAGGATTTTGGGACTTAGAAACTCCAATAATTTTTTAGAAATGGATAGGAAAGATGAAGGGCCAAAGGGTCGGTGATCACGAAGGCACGGGGAACATCCCCTGTAAGCGCCTCTCCAACGACCATGTCATCGCTAAGGGACGACAACCATGGTCCAGTCTGTGCTAGGTGGAATGGTACGAATGAGGAAATCCCTCATGGGTGCCACGTGGCCTTTGACCAATGATGCCTGAAGAGCTTCAGAAGGGAATAACTTCCAAACCGAATCTTGGATTTGAGCATGGTAACAGTCATTGGAAATTTCTTGACGAGTAGAAGGTGATGGATATCTCAGGAAGATGGTTCGAGATGATGGAGGAAAGCAAATTTTTCATGCCCCATCCCTTAAAAAGGTCCTTAAGGGGTTGGGAGTGTTACATCCTATGTCATCATCATTGTTACTCCTATAACTAAATATCTACGAAGTGGGTCCTTGATATTTTTTATATGAGGCATTATTAAGTCAATATAAGTCTATCCTCAAAATATCTCAACAACCTAGATCGTCCTTTTTGAGAAATCAAGTTTTCACGATTTGCTGCAACTTCCCGTTACTCCCATGCTACAACTCTAAATAGTGCCGTAACTCTGAACAGTGCCCACAACTCGTCCAAGGAAACTATTCATTATTTAGGAAACTATTGTAACTACTATAGATTTATTAAATTCATAAGTGAATTTATTTAGATATTTGTTATTTCTAGTGTCCATTGAATTCATATATAAAAGAGAGCACTCTCTCCATTATTTGGAGAGGACTCTTAGAGCATTGTCCAAATGATGATAGAGTAATTCATTATTAATTTCTTCATTCCCATTTCATAATTTCCGTAGCATGTAATTTATTTAGTTTGATTTATTCCTTTTTCAATTTATTCTTCTTTATTTCTCATTGTTATTATGATTGATTTTATTCAAGTTGTTAATTAGTTTATTTAATTTATTGTCATGTGTGAGGGTGGATTTATTTTAACTACAGTAAGTGTTGTGAAACTTAGGTGATTTTATTATTTTCATAGAGTGTTTAATTACCATATTTCAATTAATTCATTTATGGTGTAGACTAGTGGCAACACTTTGTCTTATGACCACATGGTGATCGAGGAGTAGATCTTTTAGTTTGATTTATTTATGAAAGTGTGTGAACATTTCCTTTTCAACAATTTACCTTCTGTCAAATAGATTAAATTTAATTTATGTCAAATAGATTAGATTTCAATTATGCAAGAGTGATTTAGCTTTAGAACTCCTTGTGTCTTGTGTGCTTCTACTGATCCCCGTAGGTGGTTGAAATAAGGGAATTGAGGAGCCCACCACTTCTCGAGTGATATTTACTTTTTCCGCAATGTGTGACACTATGTTTCTTTTTCTTCGGTTGTTTCAGGAGACAATTGATTCATACTCCAGATACTATAGCTAGTGTGTTTTACTTTTCAACAAGCGTGGTGTGTTTCCTTTCCTACAAGTTAAGATTTACTTTGTACCAATTCATTTCCAATAGGTGGATATACTTTCCTGATATGACATGGGGTGTAAGATAGAGTAGAATGTTTCACTGATTAACACTTGTTGTGAGGTGTGATTTACTTTTCCAAAGATTGTTATTATTTTCGGCCTACTGTGTGGATTTCCTTTCATGTTTGTAATAGTGGTTTGATTTACATTACTACAACACATGTTAGATGACCAATGTTAGATGGGAAATCGTAGCTTGCATAAACTTTGCATCATGACTTTGAAATAAACAAATGCACCCTGGATTCATAATTAATGGTGTGGAAATTGATTCTTTTCATCAACAATTAATTTTCCCAACATTTTGGCACCGTAGTTGGGGAAGGTTATAGAAGGTGCAAAAGTACAACTAGCATTTTTTTTAGCTTCATTTTTAAGTCTGAAAACATAAGTTTAAAAGATCCTTTTGTGGTGTAGTAAGAGCCACCCATAATACTAATCTCTCTTTTGCAAAAAAATTGGAAGGAGGAAGGTAGCATTGAGGAAAGGAGATTCTGTTGGAAGAAGGATTCAAGGTAATGTTGAAGCCTTCAAGCTTGAGTTTGGATTAATTATCGATGTATGTGGTCAATTTTCATTATGTTTTATATGACATCTTTGGTTGTTAAAACTTTTTAATTATCCATATAATATTAGTCCTCCCTCCTCTTCTTCTTTTTCTTTTGTTTCATTTGTCTCCTTTCTTTGATCTTTCATAATTTCCGTCTCATTTCCCTCATGTTTCCATCTACTTCTCTTCTCTCACATTTTTCTTTTTATCCTCTCTACCTTTTCTTTCTTCCCCCCCTTACTCTGAAAATTCTTTTATCCACTCTTGCCCCTTTACTTTGTCTTACAACCTCCCTTTACTTGCATTCTTCTTTCCCACTCTTCATTCTTCCTTTCTTTTCCATTTTCTTTTCCCTTCATTACCTAACGCCCTTCCCCCCCACTTTCCTCTATTCAATATCTCTCTACCCTTTTCATCATTTTTTTTCCTCTTATTTATTAAAACCATGCTCCTTTTTCATTTTTAGACTGCTGTACAACCCTCGATTATTCATCATTGATTACCTCTACCTACACTCAGTGTCTTTAATCTTATGCATATTGGAAAATCATTTGATTATGGTTGTATTTATAATTCAAATTTTCAAGTCCCTCGTCATACAAGAATCCCAATTTCATAAGAATGTGGAATTTATTTCATGGATAATGAGACACTTTGTGGACTTTTTTTCCCCATGGTGGTTATGATAGGATTTCATTATTTTATATTTTCAATAATGGGACACTTCATGGCCTCTTTTTAGTTCCCATGATGGTTATGTCAGGATCCCATTGCCACATTTTTGGATTTCATGATTAATTCATCTTTTACTTTCGATTCTGGGTATATTCTTTACATTTTATGCATAGGTCATAATGCACAATATTGGATCAGGGTGATTACAATTTTTGGTGTGAAAGTGTATTACCTAAGTAAATACATGTATATGAAAACTTACACATAATCAGATCATCATTTGGATAAATTGCTTTTTGAATAGACTTGTATGACACTTTGTTATGTTGACTTCACTAAAAACACAATCAAAATAGTCTTATTTTTGGGGGTCATACGAGATCATTTTTTAAACATGTTTCTATCAAAAATATACCTTGGAATATCCTTTCTAATACATCTTGAATTTTTTAAATTGGATTTCAAACGAATAATTTATGGCCAAAACAATCACTGAATGTAGAGAAGGAAACTCAGGAACAAAGTTAGAACATTAAAAATTTGAGGGACTAAAATTGAGGATTTTTGAAACCTTTTTCTAGGGGACATAGCACTAGAAGTATAGTTTCTAAAAAAATTAGAATAATTCAATTTGGATCTCAAACGAAAAATTTATGACCAAATTAATGATAGTTGGTCATAAAATCTGCATCATGGAAAATTTGCATATTGATTGTTCACAAGCACATACAACATATCAAATCACAACGTATTAAAAAAGATTTTCTTAAGGATGAATCACTTCAAGTCAAGTTTAGTATGCAATTTGAATCACTCAATTTGGACTTTGTATGAAAATGTTATTAACAAATTAGTGACCGCCTATCCTAAATCAACATGACAAAAACTATGCCTCTTAGGTTTGTTCATCAGAGGTTTTGGCACAACAAATAAAATTCAGTTTAAAACAAGTTTCTATTGGATATGAATAAATGAATCTAGTTTAACCTACAAGTGTAATCATATCCATCCAACCTTTAATGAAAAATTTATGATCAAAATAGTGATTGTTGGTCTATGAGGGAATTTAAAAACACCTTTGTCATGCAAGTTGATCATCAGAAATTTTGGTATATCATTTAGAGGAATTTTAAAAACATGTTTCTACAAGGGATAACCCTATGAATATACTTTAATATGGATTTTGAATCACTCAAATAGGATCATAAATTAAAAAGTTATCAATGAAATATTGTTCGATAGTCTAGGTGGTCACCACTCTCCTCAGAAGGTAAAAAGATGAATTTTGTTTTGGTATATTTCCTTGGATTTGTTTCATCAACACTGTTGAGCTCCAGTTTTGTCATATTTTCCGCCATACAAATACACTTATCATTACACATTGTCCCCACATTTTTTCACTAATATATCCCTAATTACACCATAAACCTCCATTATCTCTTGTTATTCATCCTATGTGGTTAATACACAATTTTCCATATTTTTAGTGATTAAACGGATGATTATACAATAGTTTTGTCGATGATGGTTTAATCCTATGTTTCTATGTCCAAGTAGCATGTTCTGTATTATTCAGGTTCCGATATATGCATTGTCCATGTTCTGGTACCTGTACTGTTCCTGTTCTAGTACTCGCATTGCAAGTCATTCGGTACTCCAAGTCATCCGGTACCAGAAGGGTCTACAGTCAACCAGGACCTGCACAGTCATCCAGTACCTGTACAATCATTTGATACCCATGCTCCATGTCATCTGGTACCCACACTCCATGTCATCCAGTACTCAGTTCGTCCAGTACCAATATTGCGCTCATCCGGTACTCCAAGTCATCTGGTACCAGATGGTTCTACAAGTCATCCGGTACTCACAATCCATGTCATCCAGTACTCACACTCCATATCATCTAGTACTCATAATTCAACACATCCAATACTATAATGTTACAGAAACCATCCGGTACCAAAATGCTCCAAGTCATCCGATACCAACATCAACAACAATCCGGTACTAGAAATAATTCAAAATTTTGGGAAGCTTCTAGAGGAAAATCGGGTACATGGGTTTTGTCCAGAATGATGTTTTCATGTGGACACATAAGACAAAATTCACCCATCTCTCACGTGTGGACCTCCAACTCAGGGGGAATGAATCTGCCAAAATTAGCAACAAAACTCAAATTGCCAACTTGCACCTCGATTTACATGCACATGGGAGCATATCTTGCAAAATTGAAAAATGGGTTTTTATAAATATCATCCAACTACAGAACCCATAAACGGTTTTCTAAAATTCGAATTATTTAGGAATATATGGGTGGATCCCTAACTCGGATCTGCCCAAATTACAATAAAACTCAGATTTTTGAGGATTTTATCTAAAATTGTAAATTTTGAAATCTGAGCATTAGGATTCGGTCCCATCCACTCCTCAATGATTATTCATGTATAAATAAGACTCATAGGGCTATGAGAGGGAGCCATCAGTTTCATGAATATTTTGTAAATGAAAGATTTATTCTTGTGAGAAAGCCTTAAGGAGTTGTTAGCCATGTAAAAACCGAGTTTTTGATCTCAATGAAGAATTGATTGTTGTTGCCACATTGAGCATCCTTCTAGCTTGATCTGATTGTCTTCAAGTAGCACTCACCTCCTGGGAAGGACCCCTCAGCGTGGGTAAGTGTTGCTATATTTTATTTGCTTGGTAGATTAACATTGCATTGTGTGTTTATTTCATTACAAGTCAATTTTAGTTTTGTTATCATTTGAGTTAAAGTTTTGTTAATTTTATGTTGTTGCAATAGATGGATGAATTTAGACTCAGATCACATTTCTCAATTGATTACATTCTTACACTTCTTAAGCTTTGAGTTTAGTTTGTACTCCTTCCATTACTTCTGTGTGCTTATATTTCTGCATATCCTTTCAATGCTCTGTTTCTGTGCTTAATTAATTGTGGACAATGTTCTCTTGCTTCCATGCTTCACTCCCATCTATTTAATCGTTCAAACCTCTCTTTGCATCTATCATTTTCCACCATTTATTTTCCATCCTACTCACACATTGGAACCTACTATCCAATTCACATATCCATTCACCTATTCTACGCTGTCCCAAATAGTGTAAAACAAAGTTGTTCCATTTTCTGTACATATCACCTTTCTCTTCTAGATTCACCTCATATTTCCTCACACAATTCGCTCCTTAGTCGTTAATTTGATTATACATTATAATCAGTTAACTACAAGAGCAGATCATTTCCGTCTCTTCCTCATTTTCTGTGTATTAGTTATTGAGTTTAAATGTTGCCTTCATATCTCAATTACATAGAAAACCACTTTCTTTTCTCATACGGATTCTTTTCCTTTCCATCCCTTTCTTTTTTCTTTACATTATGGATGTATTCATTTGATGAGTGGTTCTGAGTTTAGGATGTGTGATTTTACATTTGCTTAATATTTCTGTAGTTTAAGTTTGGATTGCTTTAAGAAGTATTTATGTTCTTAATCAATTTTGGTTTTGCATTGCTTTGTACTAATCTACACTTATTTTCACACTAATTTCCTCTCTTGTTTTTGTTATTGATGAATGCTTTTGTTATCATTTTGTAGGATAGAATTTAATCCTCCCATTTTAGGATAGATCTTTACAATAAATTGTTGATCGCATAGTTTTGTTTTAGTATTTCATTTTGCTTGGATTCTTATTGCAAGTTTGTAGCTTCAATCACCAACAAACAGATTAGAGGTCTAACTCGTGAGATATGGCCTTCCCTCATTGGATTTCTTCCTAAGGTGTTAGTTTCTATCGTAAATTTCATCTTCATTTGCTTGTTTCTTTTATTGCATTTAATTGTGGATCCACTATAGGAAATAATTATTGAAGGACAAAAAAACTTAAGTATGCTACTCAAGATTAATCACATGAACATCACCATGAGTGCATGAAAGACTATGATCTAAGCCTTTATAGCACTAATTATTCCTACTTTCCAGTGATGAATCCTTAGTGTTAATTTTCTGCAGTGTGGGTTTGAAGATTGTTTTGTCGGCTTTAGATTAGGCTAGACTAGGCTTTGATCCTGCGTTTCCTGCACCTTCACTTCGAAGCTTACGAGCCCCGGTTGATAATTAAATGTGGGAATTAATAGTGCATATATTTAGCCCAACATTTTGGCGCCGTTGTCGGGGAGGTGCTAAAGGGATTATAGCATAGGTAGGTTGTTTTTATTTCTCCAAAGCCTTGACTGTTCCTTTCATGCAAGTGTGTTTCTTTTCATGCAAGCTTGTTTATTTTCATGCAAGTGTGGTGTGCTTTTAAGGACGACCTAAGGGCAGAGAGAAAACGGTAAGGCATGAGGGAAGAGCCCACGCATCCACTTTAGTGGGGTTACTCCAAAATTAGGTTGTCCTCTTCCTTTTAGTAGTTAGAATTTGTGTTTTATTAGCATTAGCCATTTTTTATATATATGAGAAGAGAAGCTAACTTGTGTGAACAGATAACTTGGTGACAACATGATCCTAGTAGCATGGTGGCGCTTCAAGTATATAATTGGTTTTCTTACATTTTCTTTTAGTTTGCTTCTTTTTATTTCCTTAGGATTTAAAAAATAATAATTTGGGCAGTGTAAGAACCCCCCCTCTACACTAATCCATGTATGAAACAGGACCCATAAACCAACAACAAGGACTCAAATATGATCAAGAGTTTGGAAGAATTCTCTCCATCCTAGCAGCAGCTGGGATCTCAATCTATGCCTCTCAAAAAGAACAAATATTGACAACAGTTAAGAACCTATCTGCCTCTCCAGAAGTGATAGAAAAACAAGATTTCCATAAGCTACATCCACAGGAATATCTTGAAGCCTCCTTTGATCACCCTTTCCAACCTGTAGAGGAGACTGAAGAATCATTCAATGGAGAGAAACTGCTAGAACCTGAGATCGAGGATTTCTTGACATGCATATCGCCAGATCCAGTATGCATCCAAGAGACAAACCATCCAAAAGAAGATGATCTGCATGACATGATAGAGGGAGACATGCAGAGTGATCTAAATGAGGAAGTGAACCAAGAACATCAAGATTACATTGAACATTGGTTCCAGATAACAACAAGATTGAAGCACCACTCTCTTCTTCAACAACTCTCCACATCATCATCAAAGCAGTTGGTTCTTCGTATTCTGGTATGCATTAAATCTTATCTTTCAAACCCGAGTATGAATGTATTTCTACACCTGTTATGCACATGGTTACATTGGAAATATTCTTACACGTGAAATTTAATTTCTTGTTCTTAGATAGGATAGATTAAAAGTTGCATGTTAGTTAACCTAGTTCTAAATAAATGCAACATATTTCTATGTTTCTTTTCAAATAAATGAAATGAGATGAAGATAATATTGGTGATCTAACATAAAAAACCAAAATAACTTAAGATATTTCTTCTTCTTACTACATACATATTTCTGACTATTAATAATAACAGTTGCTCATAAGCCTGATCTTTAAAATATTATGGGGATTTACAAAATCTTTAAGGTCTGCATAATGATGCCCATAGGTAACTTGTACATCCTAGTTTCATATCATAACTTGTTATTCAAGCATTCTTATCAAATAGTAGTAGGAGAGTGAACGAAACTTCTACTTGTGAGGGAACACAATCTTATATTGAGAAGATGAACTTGGGGACTAGAGGCACCTTTAGGTCATTCTCTCATGGCCTCATCCACCACACATTAAGTTAGATTGACAATGATATGTCTTTCGACTAATCTCGATACATAAGTCTATTTTTCATACGAACAATCTTTTATGGGCAATCTATAAAATATCTTCCAACTCAATACCATCCCATCCTGTAAAAAGATTTTCAAAAATGCTCCCCCATTCACCCATGTGAAAGAAATCTATAAATTCTATCTTAAGGGTAAAGATTGGGACAAGAGCCTTTGATGGAAAATGGGTGTAAGAGGCTAACCCGTCGGGATACTGAATAGGTCTGCTGGTAGTGGGTACCAACCTATGGTATAACTAGGCAAACCCATCAGGGTACTGAACAGGCTCGTGGGCAATGGGGCATTCTACCTGCGAAGGATATTTCTTAGATGTCAAAATTACCCCATCAGAGTACTGAATAGGCTTGCTGGCAATGGGTTCTGATTTTGATGTCTTTCATTATGCCTAATCTATATTTGTCCGTATGAACAATATACTTGTGTAAATCGTTAAGAAGAAGAATGCATGGTTGAACAAAAGGATAATGAACCTCATCTAATTGCCATTTGAGAATGTACGTAAGATGTTATTAAGACCCCTTCATTCATACCCAGGATGGCATTGTCCTAGAGGTGGGACCCATAAGTGTAGGAGTCTAATAAAATCAAATGCGAACTTTATCAATATCACTTGAATGATAGAGATTCTTTGAGAAATTAAATAGGGATGACTGGTTTCCTATCGGTTTCTCATTTATCAAAGACCACTTATCTCCTCTTGTTTTCCTGTTCAAGGATGAGAGGAAAAATCCCCCATCATAATTCACATGGTTTCTTGAGTATACAACTGCTAATGATTGATGAAATCGTATGTAATAAGTAATTTAGAAATTTTCTTTATGCTTGTAATATTTTAAAATAAATTTCATTTCCGAATTTACAAGCATGAATAACGTTTAATTTTTGGTTGTTTCTTTAAGCTTGACATCAATGTATATTTTTTCTCTCATAATAACAGTATTGGTTTAATTTATTTTAGATTTTTTTGTTCTGGTACTGCTGGTACAGAAACTAGTAGGTTCTTGTACCAATAGTACAAAAATTTAAATTTTTTTCGAGGGTACTTTTTGCAGGATATTTTCAGCAGCTCTCAGCTCTAGCATACTTCATTTCTCTCCTTCAGTCAACATGCACTGATTCCACATAGTCCACTTTCAACTTGCAAAATTTTTATGTGCTAATGAGAGTTTGCATGAGGACATGCAAACCAATGGGTTTGGGTGTGAGAGAGAGAGACACAAGGAATCTCAGAAGATCAACATTCATCAATTCTCTCCTAGATATCCATCAATTCTCAGCCTTGCTCCACTTCATCTTCAGATTTCAACAGTCTACATCATGATTTTGCAGACATTTTGTCCTGTTCTGCATAGTTTACACTTCAACATGCATTAGAATTCAAAGCAAGGGTAACTTGAGGTAAAACTAGTATAAATCTTTTAATTTACTAAGAACTTGGAAAACATGATGCATAACAACTATTATCCACTGCACACTCCAGTATGCATTATCACAACTACTCAGTAAACCCTCCATCTTCACTCCACTTGTCATAATGAACAATATACTTTGATGATAAGACCAAGTAATGAAAAGGAAATATGTGGTATACAAATACAAAGCAACATCTATAGTGTCTTCTCTTCGTACATCATAAAGAATTCTTAAGTCATCTCAAAGAGGATGAAGTCATTGTTGCCTATCCAAGCAAAGAACCACAAAGAAAAAATTGGTCTTAAAATTGATGTAAGATACAGAGTATAAAGACATCCAAGTTCATACGACCACCATCACCAACATTTTATAAACCATTCTCCATATGCACACCATTCACTATCACTCTAATACCTCATACACTGCTTGTTCTCAATTTTTATGATAATTTTGTTTCTCTGTTTGAAATCAATCTGTGGTAGTTTCCAAAGTGTCATTACACAAGAACTAACACCTACACAAAAGAAACAATGTCATATAAATCTATAAGAAGAGTATCATAAGTTCTTCACCTTGTTTGCATGAGGACATGCAAATCCTTGGGTTTGAGGGTGTGTTGAGTCCCGGTTTTGTCATATTTTCTTCCATACAAATACACTTATCATTACACCTTGTCCCATATCCCTAATTACACCATAAACCTCCATTATCTCTTGTTATTCATCCTATGTGGTTAATACACAATTTTCCATATTTTTAGTGATTAAATAGATGATTATACAATAGTTTTGCCGATGATGGTTTAATCCTATGTTTCTATGTCCAAGAAACATGTTCTGTATTGTTCAGGTTCCAATATATGCATTGTCCATGTTCCGGTACTTGTACAGTTCCTGTTACAGTACCCGCATTGCAAGTCATCCGGTACTCCAAGTCATCTGGTACCAGAAGGTTCTATAGTCAACCAGGACCTGCACAGTCATCCAGTACCTACACAGTCATACAATACCCATGCTCCATGTCATCTTGTACCCACACTCCATGTCATCCAGTACTCAGTTCGTTCGGTACCAATATTGTGCTCATCCGGTACTCCAAGTCATCTGGTACCAGAAGGTTCTACAAGTCATCCGGTACTCACAATCCATGTCATCCAGTACTCACACTCCATATCATTCGGTACTCACAATTCAACACATCCAATACTAGAATGTTCCAGAAACCATCTGGTACCAAAATGCTCCAGGTCATCCGGTACCAACATCAACAACAATCCGGTACTAGAAATAATTTGAAAATTTGGGAAGCTTCTAGAGGAAAATCGGGTACATGGGTTTTGTCAAGAATGATGTTTTCATGTGGACACATGGGACATAATTTACCCAACTCGCACGTGTGGAACTCCAACTCAGGGGGAATGATTCTGCCAAAATTAGCAACAAAACTCAAACTTCCAACTTGCGCCTCGATTTATGTGCACATGGGAGCATATCTTGCAAAACTGAAAAATGGGTTTTTAGAAATATCATTCAGCTACAAAACCTAGAAACCCTTTTTCAAAATTCGAATTCTTTAGGAAGATATGGGTGGATCCCTAACTCGGATCTGCCCAAATTACAATAAAACCCAGATTTTTGAGGATTTTATCTAAAATTGTAAATTTTGAAATATGAGCATTGGGATTCGGTTCCATCCACTCCTCAATGATTATTCATGTATAAATAAGACTCATAGGGATATGAGAGGGAGCCATGAGTTTCATGAAGATTTTGAAAATGAAAGATTTATTCTTGTGAGAAAGCCTTAAGGAGTTGTTAGCCATGTAAAAACTGAGTTTTTGATCTCAATGAAGAAGTGTTTGTTGTTGCCACATTGAGCATCCTTCTAGCTTGATCTGATTGTCTTCAAGCAGCACTCACCTCCTGGGAAGGGCCCCTAAGCATGGGTAAGTGTTGCTATATTCTATTTGCTTGGTAGATTAACATTGCATTGTGTGTTTATTTCATTACAAGTCAATTTTAGTTTTGTTATCATTTGAGTTAAAGTTTTGTTAATTTTATGTTGTTGCAATAGATGGATGAATTTAGACTCAGATCACATTTCTCAATTGATTACATTCTTACACTTCTTAAGCTTTGAGTTTAGTCTGTACTCCTTCCATTACTTCTGTGTGCTTATATTTTTGCATATCCTTTCAATGCTCTGTTTCTGTGATTAATTAATTGTGGACAATGTTCTCTTGCTTCCATGCTTCACTCCCATCTATTTAATCGTTCAAACCTCTCTTTGCATCTATCCTTTTCCACCATTGATTTTCCATCCTACTCACACATCGAAACCTACTATCCAATTCACATATCCATTCACCTATTCTACGTTGTTCCAAATAGTGTAAAACAGAGTTGTTCCATTTTCTGTATATATCACCTTTCTCTTCTAGATTCACCTCATCTTTACTCACACAATTTGCTCCTTAGTCGTTAATTTGATTATACATTATAATCAGTTAACTACAAGAGCAGATCATTTCCATCTCTTCCTCATTTTCTGTGTATTAGTTATTGAGTCTAAATGTTGCCTTCATATCTCAATTACATAGAAAACCACTTTCTTTTCTCATATTCATTCTTTTCCTTTCCATCCCTTTCTTTTTGCTTTACTTTATGGATGTATTCATTTGATGAGTGGTTCTGAGTTTAGGATGTGTGATTTTACATTTGCTTAATATTTCTACAGTTTAAGTTTGGATTGCTTTAAGAATTGTTTCTGTTCTTAGTCAATTTTGGTTTTGCATTGCTTTGTACTAGTTTACACTTATTTTCACACTAATTTCCTCTCTTGTTTTTGTTATTGATGAATGCTTTTGTTATCATTTTGTAGGATAGAATTTAATCCTCCCATTTTAGGATAGATCTTTACAATAAATTGTTGATCGCATAGTTTTGTTTTAGTATTTCATTTTGCTTGGCTTCTTATTGCAAGGTTGTAGCTTCAATCACCAATTGACAGATTAAAGGTCTAACTCATGAGATATGGCCTTCCCTCATTGGATTTCTTTCTAAGGTGTTAGTTTCTATCATGAATTTCATCTTCATTTGCTTGTTTCTTTTATTGCATTTAAGTGTGGATCCGCTATAGGAAATAATCATTGAAGGACAGAAAAACTTAAGTATGCTACTCAAGATTAATCACATGAACATCACCATGAGTGCATGAAAGACTATGATCTAATCCTTTATAGCACTAATTATTCCTACGTCCCAGTGATGAATCCTTAGTGTTAATTTTCTGCAGTGTGGGTTTGAAGATTGTTTTGTCGGCTTTAGATTAGGCTAGACTAGGCTTTGATCTTGTGTTTCTTGCGCCTGCACCTCGAAGCTTACGAGACCCGGTTGATAATTAAATGTGGGAATTAATAGTGCATATATTTAGCCCCAACAAACACCACTTGTCATTTTTTTCGTATGTCTTGCATGAATATAGACCACTCACCTCTCTTCTTCCATGATCTCACATTTTATTTTAGGCAACTGCTATTTGTTTTTGCAGACCCTAGGAATATCAAGGAAGCCAAATCAAGTGATTATTGAGGCCATATTTTTGTAAATTAGGGTATATAATCTATTAATAAATGAAGGGTTATTCATATATCATGAGGATGTTACCACTCGATGCTTATACTCCATTTTCAACCCTTCTTTCATCCGCCTATTTCCATTTTCCCCTTGGTTACAACTTCATCTTCAACCTTGTGTTCATTTTTCCCACTCCTATTTCACATCCCCTTTCCATTTTTCCATTTTTCCCATTTCATTTTCTCTTTCCATTTTCACATAGAAGTTGCAACACCAAGCCATTGTTTTCATGTATATCGGTTACATTTATTCTATTCATATGGATCAAGAACAAGATAAGGGACCAATTGATTTGAAGATGAATTGAAGACCAAAGTGAAGACCAGTGTTCAAGAAATTCAAGCGCCATCGTCACATTCCCCATTTATAAATCATCCATGCCATGGATGCTGAAGAATCCTTCCAAAATACCTAAGGTCCATCATGCCCATTCACCATCATCATGGTATGCCTATGCATTTACTTCCTCTTATCTCAATAATGCATGCATGTTGAAGTTCATAGAGTCTCATTTGTTATCTTTCAAAACTGATAACCTTTACTAGAACATCATTCATATAACCACTACAATAAAAATTTATCCCCCACCACTCCATCACTTCCATGAATTTCTGCTCGATCATCCTTAACCCATGCAATAAAGTGACTCAACTCGCTTACAATGTTGAGTTACCCTATCATCCTTTTCCTTCCCTTAATAAAATTGATGGTGAAAACCTGTCTCAGGTGCCATCAGACCGTGGAATGCTTGGAAACCAACTTGCTAGCAGGAATCCCTTGGGGATAATAAAATTCTGACTATGAAAACCCTATGGGCACAGTTAGACAAACCTTTTTTTAAAACCACCTTATTGGTGGGAAATGTTTGCGAATAAAGTAAGAAATAACTCCATCAAAGTTTCTCTATGAATAGAGCTTTGTAGGTTGTCCTTTGAATAAATTTTTTGAGATTATTTGCTACATCAAAGATCAATATCATATCTCCATGCTAGAAGTTCCAACTTCCACACTACTCTTCTTGCAATTGTTTTATATCATTGTGGAACATATCATATATTTTACTTCTCAGAACACTGCTATAGATATTATGGACTTCATAGGTAGGTGCAGGTATGTTTTTTTCTCTTTTATTTAATTACGATTCATTGAATGCTATAGATGTGTATTTGGAAAATCACATATGCCTACTCTATTGTTTTCCCCTACCATACTTTATTGCCATTGTCAAAAGCTTTCAGTTATTTTTTTATTTTTTTGGGGGGGGATTATATTTTCATTGTCTTACCTTTCATAATTATGTCATCACCACCCTTGTTCCATGTGACTTATAAAAGTGCCCACATCATGTTGTCGACGTTGATATTAACATTCTGATTGTAGAAGTTGAAAAATGGAAGCAAGAGGCCCTGCTGCTTATGTGACTCTCTATTGACAATTCTACCCTCTTTACATGAGGACATGAAAAAGTGCAGGTGTGGGGGAGAAGTAGGGATATTTGTACATTTAATGAAGAAAAATGAAACTAGGTTGATGAACAAGAACATGAATTTTGTGAGAAGCACTTCAATGAGAGGAACACACACGAAAAATTTCAGGTAATTTCAGTGCACGATTTTCGAGAAATTAAGCACCGTCACCTACAACCAATTTGTCTTTTTCTAGAAATATGTGATGTGGGTATCGTTGATTTTTGGTATGGAGAAGAAATTAAATGGTAAAAATCTTCTCACCAAATTTCAGAAAAAACCCAATTCGTATTTTGGGAGAAAATGATTTATTAAGTTTGTTGTTACTACTGCAATAGTTTGTTGTTACTCATGTAGCATCCTATTTGCTTATATATTGGGTTTCGTGAACTCGATTGGTACAATTTTTGGAAAATAGAGGCATTAAAAGGTGAAAAACACGTTCACCAAAGATCTCCTCAATCTAGATTTTCATTTGCATGAAATTTCAATTTCTTTAAATCTGCTACAACTCCATTGGAATTGATAAGAATCACTTGAAGGATACTTTTCAAGAATGCACACATACCGTAGTGGAAGAACCAAATTTCCAAGACAATATAAGTGTTGTCACACAAGAACCAACATTGGAAATGGAAGGGAATGACACCAATATTGTTACACAGGAACCCGTGCCGGCTCTCAAAAGAAGAAAAAATCACGTTGTTACATAAGAACCAACAATGAATTCAAAATCTAATCTACAAGAACATGTTGTGGATGTGAGGAAAATTATCAAGCACAAAAGGTATATTTCATTAGCATTATTCTTGTGTTATTATTTTTGGCATCCTGTAAGAAAGTTCATGACAGTGGGAAAATAACAAGCAAATATTTCAAGTTAAATGGCAAGGTGCATTGAAAAATGAAAGTCCTTACAGCTTGGTTGTGGGTGGCATGAGGACATGCAACATATTCATTGTGGGGGAGATGTTGTGCCTTGGAATTGTCATCTTTTTATATCTTCTTTCGCCTACTTTTTATCCCTTATTTCTCACCCATAACCTGTGTTAATGCTTATTAATCCATTTTCATACTTATATGTGGGATTTAGATCCAAGGTATTTTCCATTTTCATTTCTTTAGTATTTGACATGAATTATGGTTAAACATTAGAGAAATATGATATTTGCATTTATCTTGGAGTTAATCTGCAAATACGATGTGTTAGACAGGTTGTTGTGCAGGATGTAATATCGAAGTATTTCAAATCCCACTGTTGTAACTCAGTTGCTGCAATTTCCATGCTATTGTTGAAACTCCTTATAGCAGTTGTTGCAACTCTAAGAACTATTGTTGCAAATATGGAACATTTTTTCAACTCTTAGTACTCTTGATGAAACTCCCATGCTGCAACTCTGAACAATGTCGCAACTCATGTCCCACAACTCTGGAATATTTTTGCAACTTCGAGCACTGTTGTTGCAACTCTGAGCACGACTGATGCAACTATGAACAGTTCCACAACTCCCGTGCTGCAACTCTGAACAATGCCACAACTCCTGTTGATGGAACTTCGAGCACTGCTACTACAACTTTGAACAATGCCACAACTCTTGTGCTGCAACTCTGAATAGTGTTGAAACTCCCATGCTACAACTCTAAAGAATGTCGCTACTACCTTGCTGCAACTCCTGGTTGTTGTTACTCTAGTTCGTTGCTACTCCTACATCATCACTATTGTTACTCATACAACTAAAAATCTACAAAGTGGGTCCTTGAGATTTTTCATATGAGGCATTATTAAGTCAATATAAGTTTATCCTAAAAAAATATCAACAACTCAAATCATCTTTTTGAGAAATAAAGTTTTCACGATTTGCTGCAACTCGTCGCTACTCCCATGATGCAACTCTGAATGGTGTTGAAACTCTCATGCTACAACTCTGAATAGTGCCACAACTCGTCCAAGTAACATTGAATCATCAGAACCGTGAGCCATGATGTCACATATTTTTGATTTATGGATTTATGCAACAATAATATTAGTCCAAGAAAATCAAATATATGGAGATAATTATGCAATTCCAAGACAAAATATTGGTTTGAGTGGTTGACCAAGAATCTTGGAATTCTTGGGCAAAAGATATTGGAGTTATTTATTCTTCACTAATTGTTAGTAAAAGATATTGGAATTCTTGGGCAAAATATCTTGGAAGTTATTTATTATTTGCTATTTGTCAGAAAAAGATCTTGAAATTTATTTATTAATTGATAATTGTTAGCAAGAATCATGGAAACTATTCATTATTTAGGAAATTATTGTAACCACTATGGATTTATTAAATTCATAAGTGGATTTATTTAAATATTTGTTATTTCTAGTTTCCATTAAATTTATGTATAAAAGATAGCACTCTCTCCATTATTCAGGGATGACTCTTAGAGCATTTTCCAAATGATGATGGAATAATTCATTATTAATTTATTTATTCCCATTTCATAATTTCCATAGCATGTAATTTATTTAGTTTGATTTATTCCTTTTGCAATTTATTCTTCTTTATTTCTCATTGTTATTACAGTTGATTTTATTCATGTTGTTAATTAGTTTATTTAATTAATTGTCATGTGTGTGTGGATTAATTTTAACTATCGTGAGTGTTGTGAAGCTTAGGTAGTTTTATTGTTTTCATAGAGTGTTTTATTGCCACATTTCAATTAATTAATTTATGGTGTAGATTAGTGGCAACACTTTGTCTTATGACCACATGGTGATTGGGGAGTAGATCTTTTAGTTCGATTTATTTATGAAAGTGTGTGAACTTTTCCTTTTCAACAATTTATCTTCTGTCAAATAGATTAAATTTACTTTATGTCAAATAGATTAGATTTCAATTCCACAAGAGTGATTTAGAATTAGATCTCCTTGTCTGTTGTGTGCTTCTACCGATCCCCGCAGGAGGTTGAAATAAGGGAATTGAGGAGGCCACCACTTCTCGAGTGATATTTACTTTTCCCACAATGACAATGTGTTTCTTTTTCTTTGTTTGTTTCATGAGACAATTGATTCATACACCTGATACCGCAACTGGTGTGTTTTTCTTTTCAATAAGCATGGTGTCTTTCCTTTCCTACAAGTTAAGATTTACCTTTTCCCAATTTGTTTCCAATAGGTGGATATACTTTATCGATATTCCATGGGGTGTAAGATAGAGTAGATTGTTTCACTTATTAACACTTGTTGTAAGATGTGATTTACTTTTCAAAAGATTGTTATTATTTTCGTCCTACTGTGTGGATTTCCTTTCATGTTTGTAAGAGTGGTTTGATTTACATTACTACAACACATGTTATATGACCAATGTTATAAGGAAAATAGTAGCTTGCATAGATTTTGCATCATGAATTTGAAATAAACAGACACACTCTAGATTGATAATTAGTGGTGTGGAAATTGATTGTTTTCATAAGCAATCAATTTTCCCAATATCATTGTCACAACTTGTTATTGTCACTGAATTCTTGTCACCTGTACCATTATTCTTCAAAAACTTCTCCGCAGATCCATGACTTGCCTATACTACAACACATGGATGTCTGCAACTTCTTTCACTGCAACTCGCAGACTACCAAAAATCTCTTCCAATTTCCCTATCATTGCCCCTGTCACTACTATGTTACTACAATTGTCTCTGCCACGAATCTATCATGGTCTCATCAAATTTTATATGATCATCAACCATCTAAACCTATGCCATACCATACATCAAGTGTATACCAACAAACATACTATCTCATGCATCAATTAAGAATGAAAAGATATATCAACAATGAATAGTGAATCATGAACTAGAGCATCGACCATGTACAACATGTTCCATCAACCATATGCAGATATTTACCATGTCAAAAATGAAGCATTTATAACAACCTATGCATGTTCCTCATGCATAAATCACCATACAACACAAATATCCCTCAACCAAGTAAAAGTATATCAAATATGTGAACTATAAGAATCGTATCAGTATTGTACCATACATAAGAGTGCTTATCACTCAGCCAACCATCAAACATATACCATATCCAAATACCAAACCAACCATACCAAATACATTTCAAGCATATACCATACCATGACAAGAAGTAACCATCAAAACAAGTATACAACCATACCAATACCTCTGAAGTTGACCTGAAACAATAAGATGTTGACATGCAGACTTTCTTCATAATTTTAGGGACTTGGTACCAAAATATACTCAAACCTTCATTAGCTTTTCATAGATACACAACCTTCTCTTCTATATCACGTGGATATCCATGCCTTCCTTTATTGCATCCCATGTACATTTGTTCCCTTATGAAATGCAACACGTGGATACCTCATAATCTATGGTTTTCGGCAACCTTGAGACTTTCTCTTTCGACCTTCATTTTCTACCTCAGAAAAATATGTCGTCACAATACTTAGCAATAGACCACTAGTTCACAAGATAGATAATCAATGAATGAGTGTGTGAGTGTACTTGTGACTCCTTGATTTTTTTATATACTTGTGCTAGGCAACTCCTTTCCTTAATTTAGGGATTCTAGGGTTTTCTTGTTACAACAAATTTACCCTTTTAACCAAGGCTTATAACAAACAGGGGCTTCTTTTCCACTCTTCATGGCTTCCAAATTTACAAGATAATATCTCCCTAACTATGAGGAACTATGTGGGGTTCCACATATGAACAGAAATAGTACAATGACTACTATCCATCCATGAGTGAGTTATTGTTATTTACTCCATCCTTCATGACAAAATTCCATGATCAACTACGAGATCCTAAACCATACTTAGGGGTTTTCTTGTAGACTTCTTCAAAGAGTCTTCCTATGAGGTCCATGCTTAGAGCTACACCATAAGGGGTCCACTTTGGAGACTTCACCAAATATACCCATCACATCACTTGAAATCAATCCAATATTTGTTGACATCAATGACAACCAATTGTCTAACAATCTCCCCCTTTGACATTGATGGCAACACTTAGGCATGGAAAGCCTTATGCTCATGCTCCCCCTGACTACATACCTCTATCTCTCCATGCCTTACTATTTATCTCTCCCCCTTTGGCATCAATGGAAAAGGGTACTCCTCATCCAGGTTTTCCCCCCCTATCTACAAGCCTCTGCTAACGCTATGGAATTTTCTCTTCATGGTGCTTCTTCATGTAATTCTTTCATATATATATATATATGAAAATAATTCAAAAGTTGCATTACTTGAAATTGTTCAATATTTTTGTTTCTCTCCCCCTGCCCAGTTAATATTGATGTTGAGTGGATCATTATGGGGTAGAAAATACTCCAAGTTTCTGTCGTAGATAATCGAAAGGTTCCCTCACAAGTGGTTTAGTGAAGATATATGCACTCTTCTCCTTTGTCCTGACATACTCTATCTTGATGTTCTTCTATGTAGCCTATTCCCATAAGAAGTGATAATTGATCAAAATTTTCTTCATCTTAAAGTGCATCACTGGATTCTTTGAAATAATGATGGTGTTGGTGTTGTCACAAAGTATTGAAATAGGATCATCATACTTTACTTGCATATCCTCCAATGTCTGCTTCATCCAAAGAACCTGAGTACAACAATTTGTTGCTACAATGTAATAAACCTCTATTGTGGACAAAGATATCGATGATTGTTTCTTGTTTAACCATGATACCAGGAACTCACCCAAGTATAAAGTTGCTTCACTTGTACTTCTTCTATCATCAATACAACTTGCCCAATCTGCATCTGTATAGGCCACAAGAGATAAGTCCTTTTCATTTGGATACCATAATCTAAATTCTTTTGTTCCTTTGAGATATATGAATATCCTCTTCACTGCCAAGACATGTGATTCCTTTGGTGTTTCCTGAAACCTTGCAACATGTCCAACTGCCTGCATTACGTCTGGTCTAGAAGCTATCACATAAAGTAATCTACCAATAATTGATTTGTACTATCTCTGATCTGTGTTTTTGGAATCATCATCCTTACTTAATGTGCAACTTGTCTGCATAGGAGTGTTGACATATCTCCAAATTTCCAACAATCTCCAGTTAGCTTTTTTTCTCTAACATATATGTAGTCCCCAAAAGAAGGTTAATTCACTGAGCAATGACATCTCAAATTCATGTTGCATGTCTTTGGAAAACTTCTAAGTCATCATGTCATCGTCACTTATGAAGATAATAGCATATATATAGAATTAAATGATCAATATACTATATCGATTCACCTTTATGTAGATATTGTTTTCTTCATTTCCCTTCCTGAATCCTTGCTACTATAGATACATGTCCAGTCTAGATTACCATGCTCTGGGGGCTTGTTTGAGACCATATAAAGCCCTCTTCAACTTGCAAACATAAATTTTCTTCTCTGACAGCTGAAATCATGTTAGGTAGCTATAGAGGTAGTAGTGGGGGCCCAGAGGGCCCATAGTGATAATAATGGAGGCCATTCAATGTAAGGTGGACTAGGTCCACTATATTATTAAATAAGGCCCACTATGGTAGTTAGATATAATAAATGGATAGTTAGATATAATAAATGTAAGAGGACTTCTTAAAATGTTCTACTTCCAAAAGATTCCTCCTCTAGAATGTTCTTAGGTGATGGTAGCACTATATAAAGAGGTTCAATAAATGTAATGAGATATGAAGAGAAGTATTGTATTTGGAGTTGAAGCTCATTAGGAGGAATCCCCCTCAAAGATGCAAGTGAACAAGAGAGGATCTCTTCCATAATAGAATCCATTGTATGGTGTTGCCCTACCTCAAGGGTTTCTATAATAAAGCTGTGGTTTTTTATATTATTATTTGAATATTTGTGGTATTTTTGTATCCACATATTTGGTTCTTATCAAGTGGTATCCGAACACTTTCCTTGGCAGACATTGTGGACAAATATTTTTTATTTTTGTAGTTTTTTTTTTTTCGGAGAAGAAAAAAGAGGGCCGCGACATTCCAGAAATTTTTGGTATATTTCTGTTCAAAATTTGTAGAAAAAGGTTGTAGATCTGAGTTTCTCTTAGAAAAACACCCAAGTTTAAAAAAAAAATCGTTTGAAACGAAGTTCGGGAAGTCAATATATTAAAGTTTTAAAATTTGCAAATTTTCAGGGTTTTTTTTGCAGACGGCGACGCGATTTTTTTTGTTTTGTTTTTCTGTAGCAGTTGGAGGTCGAATTTGCCCAAACAAATTACATATTTGAGTTCCTCTCAAAATTTCACCCATTTTCAAAAATATAAATCAACCGAAACAGAGTCCGGGAAGTGAATTTATGAGCATTTTAAATTGAACAGTTTTTTAGTGTTTTTCCAGAAAAAGTCGTGATTTTATGTCGTAACTTATTGTTCCATTTTTTTGGTTTTTTCATGAAGGATGTAGGACCAAAGAGTTCATAGGGTGATAATATGGCTATTTCCTCTCAAACCCTCAAATAAATTCTACAAATTACTAAAGCATTCAAATCTCAATTGTATGATACATTGGATGCTAGATTGCATGACCTTGCAGATGGCCTCAATGATAGTTTTCGTAATATTCAAGATTCATTGGATAACATGCAGGAGATATTTCTTATGGAGGACATCAGGGATGAATATAATCAAGAAATATATGTTTGGTATGATTTTGAGGCTGATTGCGATGATTGGTATATGGATAGTTGTTATTTCTGGGATGACAACCACTTTCATATTGTATTTGATGACTCTAATCCACCTTCTGTAGAGAGCATCAATGTAACAAATCGAGAGCCAATGATTATTATCAGTGTCCATCCTGCATATTCTATAGTGGTATTATTCCTTCCATATTCTGCTACGACCTTTTTCCACTATGTGGATGGATCTTCTTATTTGGATCCACATGGCAGGTGTCAGTCTTTGGAGCATCATTTTGAGTTGGTTATTAGGTTCCAAAATATTCCACAGGTAGTTCACATGAGCACTTGGACATGGGACCCAAGCTTACAATGGTGGTTGGACTACTTCAGTATGGTGGCTTTCCTTTCTACATGGGACCTTGGTTCTCCAGTCTTCTTCATCATTATGGTCCACAATTATCCATGGGACCCTGGTATATGGTTGGACATCAAGCATTGAGGAAAACAATTTCATAAGGGGGATGGAATGTTAGGTAGCTATAGAGGTAGTAGTGGGGGCCCAGAGGGCCCATAGTGATAATAGTGAAGGCCATTCAATGTAAGGTGGACTAGGTCCACTATATTATTAAATAAGGCCCACTATGGTAGTTAGATATAATAAATGTAAGAGGACTTCTTAGAAGGTTCTACTTCCAGAAGATTCCTCCTCTATAATGTTCTTAGGTGATGGTAGCACTATATAAAGAGGTTCAAGCAATGTAATGAGATATGAAGAGAAGTATTGTATTTGGAGATGAATCTCATTAAGAGGAAGCCCCCTCGAAGAGGCAAGTGAACAGGAGAGGATCCCTTCCATAATAGGATTCATTGTATGGTGTTTCCCTACCTCAAGGGTTTCTATAATAAAGTTGTGGTTTTCTATATTGTTCTTTGAATATTTGTGGTATTTCCATATCCAAGTATTTGGTTCTTAACAAATCCTATTGGCTGCTCAATGTAGACTTCTTATTCTAGATATCCATTTAGGAATGATGATTTTACATCCATTTGATACAATTTAATATTTTTGGAGCATGCATAAGCTAGTATTAATATGATTGCTTCCATCTCGACAACTGGGGAAAGCATCTATTCAAAATCTATACCTTCAACTTGAGATTAACTTTTGCATACCAACCTTGCTTTGTTCTTGTTAATATGTCCATATTCATTCAATTTGTTCCCAAAGACCCACTTTGTACCAATTACATTATTTTTCTTTGGTCTTGGAACCAATTCCCAGGTGTCATTCTTTTCTATCTAGTCTAACTCTTCATCCATGACTTTGATCCAGAATTCATCCTTGATGGCTTCTTCAAAATTGCTTGTTTCAATAGTAGATATTAGTGCTGGATGTTGTTGTTCTGGTGAGAAAATTCTTCTTATGGTTTCAACCCCTACATCTTTATTTCCATTGATCTGATCCGATGGATGATTATTTAGTACTCGTCTGCTAGGTGTCTTTGGAAGTGCTTGAAGTTCTTGTTGCTCATCATATTTCTCTGCTCTTGATTGTTCTTTCTCATCTTCTTCTACTACTTCTTATTCCTTCAATTCTTCTTCTTTGTGGACCTGTTCCTTTGGTTCTTTTTTTCCTTCCTTATTCTTTCTCCCATTTAATAGCAGAAGTGTCCTTAGACACACACTTTTATTAAATAGGAAAATAAATTACATATGAGAATTTGCAAGAGTTTACATAGGAGCACTCCAACACTCTTGCAATGAGCTATAAATAAGCTAATTGTCCTAACAAAATATAGTTATGGATCACTTATTAAATAAACAAGTGTCCATTTACAATAAATGTTATTTTAAAAATCTTCTAACTATACTCCTAATTTAGAGCCTAAGATATGACACCGTTATAGAGTCATATCTTTCACAACAATATTCTATTTCTAAATGTCTCCATTTATTAATAAAAAATTATAGATTATTAATTTATTATTCTAAATTAATAATTATTTTATCCTAAAATTTTAAACTATGATATTTGTATTTTGGATCATCTAACATTCCGCCCTATGATCCACAGATACATTACAACAGATACCAAGTTCATCCCTGAACTTAGTAAATTTTATTTTGCCAAGAGGTTTCGTGAAAATGTCGAAGATCTGATCTTCTGAAAGACAACTAATTGGCTTGACGAAATCCTTTGCAATGAGTGATATGATATGATGATACTTGGTGTCCACATGCTTTTTCTTTGAATGAAAAACTGAATTCATGGCAAGCTTAATGGCTGACTGGTTGGTGATGAATAATGATGTATCTTCTTCTTGATAAATTCCCAAGTCCTGCAAAACTCTGCATAACCAAAAAATTTCACATGTTACTTCCCATGCTGAGATGTATTCTTCTTCTGCTGAAGAAGTGGCCACTGTAGCTTGTTTCCTACAACTCCAAGACATTGCTGCTGAACTCATGTTCATTAAATAACCTAATGTTGACGCTAGATCATCAATACTTCCAGCAAAGTCGACATCTGAAAATCCACTAATTACAAAATTTTTAGTCTTTTTGTAAAGAAGACAAAAATATTTTGTTCCTTGGATATATTGAAGAACTCTTTTGGATGCATTCCAGTGGTTGTCCCGTGGTTTCTACATAAAGCGTGAAAGAATACTCACTGCATAAGATAGATCTGGTCGAGTGTTTTTCAAATAAATCAAGATGCCAATTAACTATCTATAA
>ML793149.1:99402-111362 GCA_009831015.1 Picea engelmannii
TAATAGTGTTTCAAAAGATATGTGCATCATATGTTTTTATCCTAAGTCCTTCTGGAAGGAAACGTGATTTCCCAAGTGGTGGGAGGAACACGTGCTGGTGGAACGCATGCAGTTCCCAGGGTGACAAGTGTCAACCCTGGTGCATGCAAATATAATCGCTGAGATGAACTACGTGAGGGCATCTTTCTCCATTCGGACCCGAACCTCTGAGCATGGAACCGGTACAACCTTTGCAAGAATACCCTGGTTCATCCCTGAAAGCGAAAAATCCCGTGTGGACTTATGAAATACCCTGGTACAACTCTTGTCTGAACAGTTCGAACCTGTGTTGACCCTGCATGGATTGTTTGTCACACGTTCCTGAGAACCCGAGCGTGAGTCTATCCCGTGTTGTCGGATTGATAAATAAGAAGTGACCTGCCATTTTTGAACCAGTTAGAAAGCTCGTGTTCATTTTCCCGATTGGTTGTTGTGGCCACGCAGTGCTTGTCTGCGCATGGCATACTGGCCAGAGTAAGCCTATGCTGAGCTTGTGTATGACTTCTCTCTAGGTGAGGGAGGGGGTTGATGTTGGAAGAGGCAGGTTGTCAGGCCTACGAGAAACTCTTTCCAAGTGAAAGAATTTGCTGGGAAGTGTTTTCTTCCAGAGAGTGTCCAGCACCAGCTACGGGCTATGAGACTTCCTAATCCGGCCTGTTTCCGAGACCCAGAGGGGGAGGTTAGCACCAATGGACTCTGCGTGTGAAGGTGTATACTCCCGAGCGGAACAGGCATGTGGGGAATGAGGGTCTGGTAGTAGTGGGCGTAAGATGGCATCTTTGGGAAGAATCCTTCTAGATATTTCTGTGTTGTCTTCCCTGTAACCTCAGCCTAGCCTAGTATTCCTTGCCTTGGGGTGGAGCTCGGTCCCAGCTCGGGGGTGACCCACTGTTGAGCTGATGAACAGTGTGGTCTAAGGCTGGGAGGTTCGTGGAAGGCCTGCACTTGGTTGGTGATTTCTACAGTTGTTAAAAGATAAGTATTTGAATTATGCTTTAATCATGTTGTGCATGACCGTGTTGTTTATGTTTCATGTTTTCCGCTGTGTAAATGAATTATTGTTAAATGGTATGGAATGTTTAATTATAGCAGTAACTATATGTTTATTCTGAGAATTCATATGTATCACCTTGCTGTTACGCATGTGAATATACAATTCGGTATGTTTTATGTAAGAGTCCATGTACAGATTGATTTGTAGAGAGGTTTTAAAGCCTCGGTAGTGAAAAAGGTACACTACAATATAAGAAAACCGTAAACATACCATTCAATCGATGCAAACAATATTCATAAAAACACCATGAAATTGAGTCAAAGCATTCTTATATTAACTCAAGTGCTTATGTACATGGGTTCTATAGAAACAACTATCTGCTTATACAACTTCTACAGTCTATGTTCTCCTATGTCCTCCTATTCTTCAGCCTCTATTCTTACAAATGAGAATAATGATACATTACATCTACGAGGGAGATTTCTTGAGTTTTCCCTCCTACAACTCTAATCTATCTTATCAAATTAAAATCTCTACAACTACTTTACATTGATTACATTAATTGTCTACAATCAACAGATGAGAGCAATGCTCAAGATCTGCGTTACAATCCCCAAAACATTTAAGAGAACTTATGTCTCTCCAGATATTACATTAATGTTCCATCCTTTTGAAATTCAAAATATCTTCAAAATGTGCGCTGGTGTGTATCCAACTGTCCTCTGCTTGCGCTTGCTTGCAATTCTCTTGCATCATACTCCTCTGGCTGAAAAATTCATGGACTCCTATCCATGAGCTCTTGCACCATCTATCCATGTTTCTAGATATCTACTTCACTTTCCCAACTGGCATCTTCAATCGGGTGTCCCTTCCACTTTACCAAATATTCAAAATATGTTTTTCTCCGGGTCTTCTTGCCAACTCTCTGATCAATGATCTTTTCCATCTGAGGATTTTCAGCTACAGACATATGTTTGACCCACTAAACTTCCTGTTGATTATCTTCCCCATCTCCTTCATCTTCTCTGTAAGGATACATATCTGCTATGTTGAATATGGGTGATATGCGTACATCATATAGCAATTCTATCTCATAAGCATTTGCCTCAAATTTTCTCAGAATCTTATAGGACCCTATCTTTTTCATCTTCAACTTATTATATGTTCCCCTTGGGAACCTTTATTTTCTTAGATGTGATAAGACTAGATCTCACACTTTGATTTGAAGCTCTCTTCTATGATGATCTACTCTGCACTTATATTCCTAGTTGGAACTCTGCAACCACTCTTTAATATGTCTGTGGAGTTCCTGCATCTCTGCTGCAAAATCTTCTGTTCCATCACTACTGAACTCATTCTTCTCTAAGTCTCTCAACTTAGATACTTCTCTTGGCTGCATTCCATACATTATCTAAAATGGGCTCTATCCTGTGCTCCTATTAGGTGAGTCATTATATGAAAATTTCACTTGCGATAGAATCTGATCCCACTGACTATGATGTTCAGCGACTAAAATTCTCAATAAGTCTCCCAAACTTCGATTTACTACCTCAGTTTGTCCATCCGTCTAAGGGTGATATGTTGAGATAAAAGATAAACTTGTCCCCATATTTTTCCATAGTGTCCTCCATAAATGACCAACACATTTGGTGTCTCTGTCTGAAACAATACTCTTGGGTAAACCATGAAGTCAAACAACTTCTTTGAAAAACAAGTTTGCAATGTGTGTTGCATCACTGGTTTTCTGACATGGAATAAAATGTGCCATTTTTTAGAATCTGTCGAATACCACGAATATGGAATCACAACCTCTCTGTGTCCTTGGCAGTCCTAACACAAAATCCATTCTTACCGCATCCCACGACCTCTCTGGTACTGGCAATGGTTGATACAATCATGTGTTATGTCTTTTCCCCTTTGCGTGCTGGAAAATTCTACATCTGTTGACAAATTTCTTGATAGTTGTCCTCATTCCTGGCCAATAATACAAACTGTTCAGTTGCACAAATGTCTTTTCATGGCCGAAGTGTCCGACCAATCCCCCACTATGCTTTTCCTTAAAAAGGTTTTCTCTCATAGAACTCTTCAAGATACACAATTGGTTTCCTTTGAATAGCAATCCATCCTGGATCAAGTATTCAATCCATTGGCTTCAGTCTCTAAGAACATGATTCTCACATGCTTCATAAGCATCCTTGAAATCTGAATCATCTCTGTACATGTCCTTAAAGCTATCAAAACCTAAGGTTTTCACATGAAACTCTTGTAGAATCAAACATTTCCTACTCAATGCATCAACAACCTTGTTAGCATTTCCAAAAATGTGCTTTATAACAAAAGTAAAGTTCTGCATAAATTCAATTCATTTTGCATGTTTCTCGTTCAGTTTTTCCTGTCTGGTTACAAACTGTAAGGCCTAGTTGGCACTATACAAAACAAACTCTTTCGGAACCAGGTAGTGCCTCCATTTATTCATTGCTTGTATGATTTCATAAAACTCTTTATCATACGTGGAATAATTCCTTTTGGCATCATTCAAATTCTCACTGAAGTATGCAACTAGTCTATTATCTTGACTTAAGGCTGCTCCAATCGCAAATCCACTTGCGTCACATCTCACTTGAAATGTTCTTACTAAAATATGGTAGAACTAGAACTAGTTGTCCAGTTATCTTCTCCTTTAACAACTTGAATCTTTTCTCCGCTTCCTCTGTCCAATGAAATGATTTATGTATTTTCTTGACTGTGTCCATCATTGGTGCACAAATTCCACTAAAATTTCTGATGAACTTTCTGTAAAAACTGGCTAATCCATGGAAGCTTCTGACTTCAAAGATATTCCTTGGTGACGACCATTATTTGATTTCTTTTACCTTCTCAGGATCCATCTTCAACTCATTCAAAGAGATCACGAACCCCAAATAAATGAGTTTCGTCTTCATAAAAGACGACTTCTTTAGATTTATCAACAACTTCTCTTGTTGTAACCTCCTCATCACTAGAGTTAAATGTCTCAAATGATCTTCCTCAGTCTTACTGAAGATCAGTATATCATCAAGATACATAATTACAAACTTCCCAATGAAATCTTTCAAGACTTTGTTCATCAATCTCATGAAAGTGCTTGGCGCATTTGTCAAGAAAAATGGCATGGCAAGCCATTCATACAACCCTTCATTCATCTTGAATGATGTCTTCCATTCATAACCTGCCCTCACTCTAATCTAATGATATCTACTCTTCAAATCAATTTTTGAAAAAAACTTTGCTCCACTCAAGCAATCCATCAAGTCATCCATCCTGGGTAAAGGATATCTATACCTGATGGTGAATTTTTTTATATCCCTCGAGGTTGTATACATCCTCCATCCATGATCCTTATTTAGACTTAACATTATTGGCACAATGCATGGACTCAAGCTTTCTCTAATCAACCCTTTGTCCATCAAATCTTGGAATTGCTTCTTAACTTCTTCATTCTCCTACGGTGTCAATCTGTACACTGCTTTGTTTGGTAAACTTGCTCCTGGTATAAGGTCAATGTGATGGCTTATCCTTCTGATGTGTGGAAACGAACAAGGTAAATCATCCACCACTATATTAGCGAAATTCTCTAGCATTTCCTGAATCTCCTCAAGTAGATCATCTATTGAGGTACTGGTCAAGATGACTCTAGGTTTTATCACCACAACAAACTGCATTTCTTCATCTTTCTTGAATTCATCCAGAAGTTCCTTCCCACTCATGAGAAGTATAATATTACTTGTTTCTTCTTTCACCTTCTTGTCTTCAATTGGAAACAACATATGCATCCTACCATTCTTCTCCAAGGTGTATGTGTTCTTTCTTTCATCATGAATAACATTCCTGTCATATTTTCAAGGCCTCCCAAACAAAATATGACAGACATCCATGGGAATAAAATCACATAAGATCTCATCCATGTATCCCCCTATCTTAAATTCAACTAAACATTGTTTAGTGACAGTTACCTGATGTCCTTTTTGTAACCACGAAACTTTGTATGGGCTTGGATGTGCAATTGTTTCCAATTCCATCTTCTCCACCATTTCTGTGGATACTAGATTATTTGTTCTTCCACTTTCAACAATTACCTTGCATACCCTATCCTTGGTCTTGCAAGCAGTTCTGAACAAAATTTTCCTTTGGCCTGGATTCTCCAACTCTTTCTTTGGCTTCAACAGAATTTTCCTCATCATTAAGGATCTTCCTCCTTCTGCATCTTCTGCCTCAACATTTCACCTTTGCACTTATGAAATGTGAGCTTCGCCTCCTCCATATATTTTCTATCGGGAAATTCAAAATATTTGTGTCTGATCTTTCCACAGACAAAACACTTTATTTCACCTCCTCTGCCTCTTCCTCTTCCTCTGGCTCAAGGAAAAGTGTTGCTATCGGCATATTGTTCTCCTTGTGAGCTTCCTCCCCTTTCTGGGTGGTTATGATGTTTATTTTCTTCATCCTTGAGCTTCTGTACTCTATCCTGGGAAATTTCTTTGCCTCTGCTCTGACTTCTACCTCTTCCCCTTTGACCTTGCTTTTGGGCCAATTTCACTTCTGCCTTTGAAGTAATCTGATAAGCATCTTCCACATTCCTAATTGTCACCATGCTCATCTCATATTGAATCTCGTATCTTAGGCCATTCATGTATCTGGAAACTTTTTCATCATCACTCTCGCAATGACGGGCTCTAATGTTGAGTCTATAAAATTCTTCAGTGTATTCCTTCACTGTCATCCCTTTCTGTCTCAGATTATGCATTCTTTGAAACATATTAATTTGGTAATCTCTGGGTATAAAATTGGCTTTCATATTTTTGACCATCCTATCCTAGATTTTGATTCTTTGTTTTCCTTTGCAATGCTTGTCAGCCTGTAGTTCATCCCACCATAGTGTTGCATGTCCTTTCAATCTAGTGACAACATGCTTTAATTTCTTATCTTCTTCGATATCCTCATAATCAAAGTAGTTATCTAGAGCTCTAAGACAATATAACATCTCCTCAATGTCTAAGTTGCCTTCATACATCGGGATGTCCATTTTTGCTCTGGCCCCTATTCTTGCAACAACTTTGAATAGACGTTCCTCTGCAACATCTTCAGCTACAACTTCTTCTTCGGCTCTGGCTTCATTTTTTCTTTTGTCCTCACTGATATCTCCAGTATCAGGTTTTTGCCTTTGTGATGTCTCCATAGCATCCAATCAAGCATGAATTTCTCTCATTTCCCTTTCCACGGCTGGATCTAGAAAGGTCCTTTCTTGACGTCTTCTCGACGACATTATTTCAATATTTCCATGTAGAATTCAAATCAAAACTGTCCTCTGTCTTCCTTCTATAGAAAACAAAATTTGTTAGCTCTGATACCACCTGACACAGCACCCCTACCTCAGCAGGGTCTACTTGACCTCCCGATCTTTGGATCTTTCCATATCCCTGAGCCAAAATGGCTCTTTAGTTCCCACTGGAACCTTCAATACAAATAAAACCACATGTCCTTCTTAGAATTTAGGCTCACGTGAACAATAACTAGGCATGAACCCCTATTCCGCGTGACCATTGACTTAGCCCAAATGGTTCTTCAAGTTTCGCAACTTCGTGTTTCACGATTTTGTGATTCCTGTTGCAGGTCGCCCCGACTCCTCTGATTCTCGATACCCCGAAATGGGCTAACGGTCCTTAGCTCCTCCCTTATTCTTTCACCATATGAAATCCAACCAAATCTTGGGGCCTCTCCTTCGAGCGCGTTGAGATTTCACGACTTACGAGTTCATGATGCAACTCTTCTCCTTTTCCTGAAGTTCGAACTCGCAACTTCCTCTCCACAGATCAACAGTCCTGAACCTCCTAATATCTTACGGTCTAGATCGTGTCAGGATTTCACGTAATGGGGATTCCCAAAAACAACTTCCTCCACACTTCTGACTTCCAAAATTTCGATATCTCAGAGTGCCCAATCAATGGATTTCATTCCTCCATATCTAACGACTGCTAATCCTCCCGAGATTGCGAGTGTTGAAAGACACTCAATCTTAACCACCCCATTGATCCAATGGTCCACATATATTTGCGCCTCTCCCTCTAAGAAACTCAATCATTTGTTCAAGTTCTCAAAGATTCCTAGCCAAATAACTTGGCATCCTTCCTCCTGAGATTGGTTTCTGTGAGGTGACTTCGACCCTCGTCCTTCCTTTGAACTTTCCAAGTCTCTATCCTTCCTGAGCTTGAATCTTGCTGCAAGCTCAAATATTCTAAGGGATTCTTGCACGCACTCCTTGCGGCCTTCACGATAATCTTTGATTACCTAAAATCTTCCAACTATGCGCACTCCTTGCGACAATAGTTCTTCAACCACTCACATGTTTGGAAAAATTCTAAGACTTCAACCTGGCCTACGCACGCCTTGCACGGCTTTGTGCTATACTTGCACTTTTGTTGGTATGAGGACAACTCTATCTCTCCTGATCTTTTTTGAGGTAAAACTCAGAATCTCATCAACGCACTCCTTACGGAGCTTCACTACACTCTTTGCAGGAATTTTCAGGAAGAGAAACAATTGAAAATCATACTCTCCCTCTCACAGACTTCATACATTCAAAATGAAATCATACACATAAAGCATTGAAACAAATGCATAACAAAGCATATAAGAAAACTGTAAACATACCATTCAATATATGCAAACAACATTCATAACAACACCATGAAATTGAGTCAAAGCATTCTTATATTAACTCAAGTTGTTTTGTACATGGGTTTTATAGCAACAGTTATCTGCTGATACAAATTCTATAGTCTTTGTTCTCCTATTCCCTACTATTATTCAGCCTCTATTCTTACAAATGAGAATAATGATACATTACATCTACGAGGGACATTTCTTGAGTTTTCCCTCCTACAACTCTAAGTTATCTTATCGAATTGAAACCTCTACAACTACTTTACATCGATTACATTAATTGTCTACAACCGGCATATGAGAGCAATTCTCAAGATCTGTGTTACAATCCCCAAAACATTTAAGAGCATTTATGTCTCTCCAAATATTACATTAATGTGTCATCCTTTTGAAATTCAAAATATCTTCAAAATGTGCGTTGGTATGTATCCAACTATCCTCCGCTTGCACTTGCTTGCAATGCTCCTACATCACTCTGCCTTAACTGTTTCCTCTGGCTTGAAAATATCCTCTGCCTTGACTGTTGCCTCTACTTTGAAAATTGCTCCTGCCTGGAAAATTGTTTTCTCTACATTGGCTTCGACCACAACCTTTTACATTATGTGTTGCTTGATTTTGATTGAAATTTCCTCTTCCTCTGCTTCTAGAATTGTCAGATGAGGATTTACTTTTGCTGGCCTCTGTGAAAAAAACATCTTCCCCAACTTTCTTTTTCTTTCCAAAATTTTTGTTGTGTTGAGATAAAATTTCACTTAGCTCATCAAACTTTAGCTTTTCTAACTTTCCAGTTACTTGTAAAGTTTCCAAAAAGTGTGTATAGGAAAAAGGCAATCCAACAATTAAAATTGTGGTCATGAAACTATCATCTACTCCTTGAAAACCAACATTTATTATTTCCTTCTTAATGTTCTTAAGTCTAGAAATATATTCATGAACATCACCTCCTTCAGTCAATTTCTGTTGGAGCAACTTTAATTGAAGATCAACTTTCTTTGATTCAGGCTGAGTATCAAATAAATCCTTAAAAAATTTCAAAGCAAACCATGCATTAGTAGTATTTTCAATGTGGACATACATCTCATCATTAACTGGAGATTTGATGAGTGTTAATGCTTTGTCATTTTTAATTTCCCATTTTACTAGTGTAGCTGCATCTGTAGGTTTATTTGGCTTAGTATATTCATTACATATATCATGCCAAAGTTCATTATAAATGAGAGTGATTTCAATGAGAAGTTTCCATGTCGTGTATGATTTTGTGCCTTCAAGTTTATCGGAATCAGAGAACAAGTTAATTAACTTCAACATTGTAGTGTTGAATCTTTGCACCAAAACTAATCAAGCAGAAAAATATCAAGATGAGCAACACACCACACACATCATACAAAAACGATCTATCAGGGCTTGGCCTTAAACCTCGTATATTCATTGAAGCAAGAGAAAAATGATTGAGCTTCACACTTGGCTCTAGTCAAATTCCATGTAACTTTCAAAATTTTACTCCTTACAATTCTCTTGCAAATTTTGGTAAAAAAAAAATTCAGCCACCCCCCCCCAAAAGTAAAATTACTTCGAGTTAAAAAAATTTGTTACCCCCCCAAAAAATCATTGCATAAAGATCAAACTAATAAAAAAATTTCATACTTTTAATCATGACAGCAATCCCATGTTATCGCAGTCACAGGCTCACCTCTGCTCTCTCTGCTCGGAAACACTAGTTACGTTCTTCACCATGGATATTTACCTATTCTTTGTGCTATAGTTCTATGAGCTTAGATCAACTGGAAACTATATTTGAGCTTCATAACACTCGACAAAACCTCTATTTTCTCCTTGAGGTAGGTGGAATTGGAATATTGATTTAGGCAAGACAACAATACGTCTTTGATTTCCCTGTACCTAGATCAATACTCTATGCCTCCAATTCGGAATGATAACATACTCTATGTGGGAAAAGGCACTAGCAGAGAGGGTGACCCCGAGCGCGAGGAGTCAGGCCCTGACGTTGATGGAGGCGATGACTGCGAGGATTAGGAAGCTCATAGACATGAGAGAGCTTTTGATGCTCGAACTGGTGGTGGTCAAGAGGGAAAATAATTAACTTTCAAGAATTGAAAGTCAAAGGTCCTGTTGTCCCTTGCTGATCTGACGATTCCCAATTGTTGAGACAACCCAAAATGAAACAGATTAATCACTTTCCTGTAGCATACTCCTGTTGTATCTAATTATGACTTGAATAGAAGAAAATTTATAAATAATATCTCCTCCAAATGTCTGCCTATTTTGAATCGAAGTTATCCCTTCACACACAGAGATCGATACCTGCGAAAGCTACAATTTCACCTACCAAAAAGAAACAACCTTGATCAATAAAAGAAAACAACAGTTCTAGAGTCTTTCTTCTACCTCTGTCGTTAGTCTGAAATCGGGAGATGAGGCACGGAGAGGAGCAGTATGGGGACAACCTGGATTGATTTGATCTTATCTCCAAGCCTCAAATTATTGTCCCACATTGATTGAACTTCCAATTTATTACAGAAGGTAATCACAATGGCATTAGTTTCAACAATTTACACAGAACATAATTTAATGAGATCAAATGCACATAAATTCACACTTTCCATTGACAAATACACAATATATCTAGACACTCATATGAAAAATAGAGGATCTTTTAGCTATGATCCAATGATTTAATTGCAGAAACAATAAAAATGATTTTAAAAAAAAAATTCCCCTTTAAAAAAAAAATGAATAAATAACTGACCAATTTAACTGGCGGAGTGCGTGCGGGACATAAGTTTTGCTTGGCCTGTAAAACTGGAATCTCCTCCTCACATCAACTGCATTACTAGAGCTCTGATACCACAATAATATCATAAGTGTCCTCAAACACACTTTTATTAAATAGGAAAATAAATTACATATGAGAATTTGCAAGAGTTTACACACAGACACTCCAACACTATTGCAATGAGCTATATATAAGCTAAATGTCCTAACAAAATCTAGTTATGGATCACTTATTAAATAAACAAGTGTCCATTTACAATAAATGATATTTTAACAATCTTCTAACTATACTGCTAATTTAGAGCCTAAGATACGACACCTTTCTAGAGTCATATCTTTCACAACAATATTATATTTCTAAATGTATCCATTTATTAATAAAAAATTCTAGATTATTAATTTATTATTCTAAATTAATAATTAATTTATCCTAACTTTTTAAACTATGATATTTGTATTTTGGATCATCTAACACCATTAGAATCATCAATTGTCACATTGATACTTTCCACTATTTTGTTGAGCCTTAGGTTAAAGCATTTGCATGCTTTCCTTTCGCTTGAGTATCCAACCAATATTCATTTGTCAACTTGAGAGTCAAACTTTCTCATTTTGTCGTCTTCTCTTTTGATGTAGCATTTGATTCCAAAAACTCTGAAGTGCTTTACATTTGTTGGTATTCCTTTCCATATCTCGTAAGGAGTCTTATCAGTGTTGCTTCTGAGCATCCCTCTGTTCTGAATGTGAATTGTTGTGTGTACTGCTTGAACCCAAAAGACATGTGTTAACTTTTTATCCATCAACATGGTTCTGTCCATTTCCTATACTACAATGTTCTTCATTTCGACAAATCCATTTTGCTGAGGTGTCCTAGATGTTGAGAAATATATTTTTATGCCATGCTCACTGCAGAATTCCATAAACTCCTTTGATGTAAACTCTCCTACATTCTCTGACCTCAAACACTTGATTTTTAAATCTGCCTCAGTCTCAACCATCACTTTTGTTGATACTGAGAGGGGGGTGAATCAGTATCAAGTACAATTTAAAACCTTTTTCAACTTATACTTAAACTATTCAACTATATCCAATGAGTAATGAACAATAGTATAAGAGTTACACCAATACAACACAATACACCATGCACAATAAATGAGAAATAATCAATAGTTATTGTTCAAGGTAAGTAATGACTTCCAAAGGTAGCTACAACTTCCAAATGTAAAGGGAGGGATAAACCTCCAAGAGGAAGATACAATCCTACAATATCAAGAGAGTGTTTAACTTTCCATCCTTTCCCCTTCCTTCCACCCAAGAATATATGAGAGATAATAAAACTTTACATTAAATCATCACCATCAACCAATCATCACATAGAACCTGATAATGCTTCCTGAGACTTCTTCAATTTCTGAAATTCTTCAATTCTTGGAGT